>LPNX010957630.1:292013-320786 GCA_001517045.1 Pseudotsuga menziesii | reverse complement strand
AAAGTATGCAGTGTGGGTACTCGTTGGATGTGGAATCAAATTCCGCATCCAACGAGCTCTCCCGATTGAAATTTGAGTAAAAACACAATGAGATATGTCAAAAATACGAACCAAAAGAGTAGTTTTTTTTAATGACAAATATGCCAATTCAACCATTATGGTTGACTTATTTTATTGAAATCCTATTGGTTCTTGAATTCCAACTCACAAAAACTTATTTTGGCACGTTTTCTTATAAGGCCCATTTTAGACCCCAAATTTCCTCTAATGCGTGGTTCTCTGTTCTCCGTGTCGAATGTGATCAACTTGGATTCAGAGGGATCTACCACCTCAAGGGTGGCTAGTAAGGCTTTTCGCTATGTTGGGCATGTTTTAAGTACCTCAAGAGCGTACATGGCGGTTGGCATTTGGGCCAAATCATCCACAATGCTATAGCTTACTACAGCTCTAGCCGTTGCATTATTAGAAATCCTGCATACAGGGGGGCACGGGAATGGGGGTATCTAAATAGGTAGGTTGACAGTTTTGGGCATTGATGCCACTGATGTGTCAGCAGTGTCGGTGGTGGTACCATACTGATTCCATTTGGTTTGCATGTTGACCTCTTTAGTCATCATGGCTAGCAGGTGGCGAACACCTGTTTCGACCATGGGAGGTGCCCCTTGAGCGTTGGGATTTGGTTGGGGAGGGGGTGTGGTTGTCACCAACCCTTGTACTGGTAGCAGGTTTTTAAGCACCATAGGAGGAGGTCCTTGTGGTGCTCGGTTTGGTTGGGCTTGATTTTGCAGCATTGGAGGACTGTTGAACTTCATTCTGAATGGCCTGCTTAGCACAACCCATGAGGGGACACTCAAATGTATAGTGCCCATAAATATCACATAATGTGCACAGTTGGTTTGTGCACAACGGGGCGTTGCGTCTTGGTGCATTTGGTCATGGGGGGTTTTGAGCTGGTTGGTTTGCCGCGACATTGTTGGGAGGGTTTAGTTGTTGACTCCCTCCCTGCGGTTGGTTGTTTCCTTGGTTCTGGGGTCAATTATTTCTAGCTTTCCCTTATTGATTGCTGGGGGCAGGTTGGTTGGGATGGTTTTGTTGTGCGAACACTTGTCCCAACGGAGTGGGTGGAGCAGGGGCAGGGGATTGAATTGTTTGCATTGGTGGTACATAGTATATTTATGGGGGTGATAGTGCCACAAATGTGGGAATTTTCCCCCATACTATTTTATTGGCCAAGCCATGGCCTAAGCGTGCTGTGGTGGGGTAGGTTGTGCGTAGGAAGTTGTTGCTTCGGACTGGGACATCATTCTTGTGTAGTCTAGAGCTTGGGTTTGGTAAGAAACACTAGCAATGTTTCATGGTTTTGGTGTAATGGTAGGTGGTGTCGAAAGGTGCTGTGGCTGTTGCAAGATTGAGCCTATGATGTCATCTGCAGCATGGGATGCCCCTAGTGCATCCTAGTAGGAGGTGTTTGGATAGGGGGCGTCTAGAATGATGGTGTACAGTTATCTAGACTGGGCGTATATCAAGTCAAACTATTGGGATTTCAGTATGGCCTCTTCTTTGGATTGAGGACGTTCGGATGCGACATCCTTTTCTATGGGTGGGAGAAAGGTCTTAAGGAACCAATCCAAGAAGATCATGTAGTCAAGTTGGATTTTACATAAGCTATGGTGTCGCCACCACTCATGGATGTGGTCAGTTATATGAGTGGCAGTGTTTTGATGGCAGGATAATAGGATCTCCACCCCCTCGTCATATTTGATGGGGAGTTGGAAATACTGTAGGAACATGAAGGATAGGGAGTTGAAATCAGGGCACTTGGCTTGTGGCAGCTCAATGTAACATTTGGCCGCAACACCTATGAGGGTGCATTGGAATAGCCTCAGTCTGATGGAATCATCTACGATGTTGTTTGACAATCACCATAGATGAAATCTCATGATGTGGTTTTGGGGACATTCCCCTATTTTTCCTTCAAACTTGGGAATGTCTAATGGCAGCTTAGTTGGCATGGGTGGCCAGAAAGCTTGGTGGCGGATGGTGTCGTTTGTTAACTGTGCCAAATCAGGCAAGTTAAGATGAGCCATGAAAGGGAATTTTGACCCCAAGTTGATGTGGGATGGAGCTGTGATGGTGGTGGGGTTTGCAGGTGCATAATGCATCTACACAGCTGGGGGTACTTACGGTGGCACCATTGCGGATGGGCCAATGCCCCAAAGTGTTGTGGGGAGGAAAGTATGAGTGGTGGGGACATTTCCCCCATGTATGATAGTAGGGGCAATGTAAGTGGATGGTCCACTGCCCCCCTGTGTGGAAGGAGGGGCAGTGTGTGTGGAAGGGCCACTGCCCCCATGTGTTACAAGTGGGCCATCTTGGCTGGTCACTATAAGTGGTTGCAGTTGACTGATGATAGTTTGCATGACTGTGCTTGGGCCACCTATAGGGTTATTGGTGATAGGTTGTGGTGTGGGCATGGGTCCACTTGCTATGGTTATGCCGAAAAATGGATATAGATTTCCACTAGCCGTGGGGCTTGATGCTGCAGTATGGAGGTATGGTTCAGACTGGTATGGGTCTGAATCTGAATCAGAGGCTGTGTGGCCCTCTGATGGTGTGGGAGATTGCTGAGAATGGTTTCAACAGTGTCAGTTTAATGTCCTGAATGGTGGTGGTTCACCTCTTAGGTGTGAGGAAGAGCGTGGGGGATCAATTTTGTTAGATGTTTATCAAACTTATGGGAATGATGTTTGGAACCCAGTTTCAATGGCTTCATATTAGCTATAGGTGGTCACTCGGCCACCAAGACTGCCAGAAGACAGTGCTTGGCTTTTTCCTCATGGCCATTTTCTACTCAATCGGAAGGGGTTGTTGCCCATTTCACTTGGCAATTCCTCTCAGTGGCCAGCTACTTTGGGGTTCCCAGGGTACTCCTCATAATGAGTTTCTGGGTAAAGCCCAAGTACTTCCCATGGTTGAAGTAGTTAGGGACTTATGTCCTCAAAGACTGCAGATTTGTTTGAACTTAGTGTAAATTGATAAATTTTAAGGCTCTCTCAACGTCATGAAATGCATTGGGTTTATTACTTGGTGTGGTGTATTTGTTTGTCTATATTTCTAGTATTTGGTAGCTCCAAATGGTTTATGAATTCATCATATTGTGGTAGATTTTATGTCATTGTGTATGCAAGCATTGAATAATCAGAAATTTGTAAACAGATACAGTTTTTAATGGTTGAGAACAATATTCAATGAAGGGCCTAGGACTATACAAGTGTTACGGAGAGAAATTCCTATGGCTTGGGGTACCACAACAGAAAGCTTGACTCCAGAAATCAATCCTTTCCCATATGCAAGAGAAATCAAATATCCAATGGTAAAGGATCATACCTCGTACCCTATTCCGGATGGTTGAAGTAGATCCCCATTGAGCTTTCCAACTTCAGCTTGAATTGATGAATCACTTCCTCAACAACAAGTAAACAAGACAAGCATACTATATATATTGGTGTTAGATCTACTCTAGCATATATAATCAACAATATATAAGCATTTGAAATCATCCATGGATAAAATATTCATTCAAACATACATTATTGGATAGGAAAAGATATTTCTATTAATATAAAATCAGATATTACAATGGATACAATCTCTGTCGGCATGTCTGCGAATTGGAGAAACTGAATCCCCCACTTGGGCCTCCACCACCTCAATCCTCCATCTCTCGATAGCAAGCTCACAAGAAAAAGGAAAGCTTGGGAAAAACACCAAAGTGCTCCAAGGGACAAAGGGATGTAGACTCGAGCACAAGTTCTGGAAACAATGGACTATAGTTCCTTTGTTGTCAATTCTCTTATGCCTTCAATGTATCCAAGGAGTTCCTTATATAGCTTTTCAAAGGGGTAATGAAAGGTTGAATTCGAGTGATCGCAAGGCATATGGAAGGCCAAGAGTCAAGCGAGTCGGATCCATGTCAAGGAAAACTCCAAAAGGATTTGGATTTTGTACACGTCTTGATGTACACAGTTTTAGGGGTCAAACCCGCGTATATATGCAATTAGGGGTTTAAAAGTTGTGTATGGCAATTTTATCATTTTTATAAGGATGGTCTAGGAAACATCAAAGGACAAAAAATGGTCCAAGGGGTCTAAGGAGTCTGTAGAGGGACGGGGGAATGCCATACAAGTGTGGTTCACCTGGTGTGGTAAAATCAGCTATAACAACGAGCTTGCCCTTCGTCGTATCCCATAATACCCCAGAGGGTGATGACTGGGTAGAGAAGGAAGGGTGAGCAAGACAGTTAGTTTTATGTTGATTTTATTTAAACTACATTCATTTAACTAAGCCATTAAAATTTGTTTGGAATTTACACATTGTATTTTGATGCAATTACAGGAAATTAAAATAGAAACTGAAATTAAACTTTTGTGCTAGAAAGAGGCGGCTGAACCGCACTGATAGTCCCTATTAAACTGAAATTGAAACTCTGATTGACAGACCACACATTTCTGATCAAATTTGGTGAGGGGGTCACAAAGTTTTTTCAAAAATAGGCAGGGTGGTTGCACAGATTTCACAGACAGTCACGGTCTATGTTTGTGAGTGAAGTCGCACCTTTTGGGGGATTAAGTGCACCCTGGGTGCACCCGTTATGCCATTAAGTGCGCCCTCATCCCCTATTTAGGCCCGATAAGTGCGACCTACCCCGGATTTGGGGTTTTTCTGATCCTAAGTCAGATTCGACTGACGGTAACCTGTATTGTGGCCAAACTGGCTCAGATTTGCCTAGCAGAGGCTTCGGCAATGCTAAGAATTGGAAATAAACTAGATCTAAACTGGATTTGACATGAAATTTTAAAAACTAGGGTAAAAATTGAAAAAACTTGAAATTTTAAAAATCTGCACCAGGGATCCTATGGGATCAAACTGGTATGGTCACTAGTTCTATAGAAGGGATTTCTCCTTACTACAGGGGTAGGAATGGCTCCCTTCTATCTATAGGATAGAAGGGTAGGTTCCTGCATGTAAAAATTCTGAAAAGAAAGTAGAAATAAAATTAGACAGAAATAAAATAAAGAAGAGAAAGAAGAGAAATAATGGAGAACCCCTCTGCAAACAATGGGTTAGGGTTCTGCTTCCAATAACATGCAAACAACTGTTAGAAACTAGAAACCCGCAAAAAAAGTTAGGCAATAAAACTGCAAATAAACTATGGATTATAAAGCAAAGAAATCATTAAGCAAAAATAGAAAATAACAAGCTATACCTTCTCTTTGGGTGGAATAGGCCACCATGCCCTGGCTTGAAGAAGCACCTCTCTCTTGGATGGGGGAGCTATGCCTCAATAGAGATCGAGGAGAGGGAGTTTGGGTGGCTTAAGAGACAAAAGGGTCTCAAGGCATCCATGGGCAGCATAACAGTATGCAAGGAAGAAGTGTTTTGAGAGTGACCCCCCACCCTCCTTTTATAGATTTTTTGGGGTTTTAGGGTTTTAATCCCTTGGTCCAGGATTTAGCCCCCTTTTTGGGATTTTATCCCCTTTCTCCCTAATTTTAGCTCCTTTTAGGGTTTTAGCCCCTTTTTGGGGGCTTTAGCTCATAGGAGAGTATTTTAGGTTCCTTTTGGAGGTTTTTAAGCCTTTTTCTTCATCCTTAAGCATTTTTTAGGGTGTGGGGATCTAATGGAGGGTTGTGAAGTGGTGTCCTTGGGTGATGTAGGTCATGGAGAGATTAGTGAGGAATTTTTTGGGTTAACAAGGAGGACCTCTCTAAGGAGTGACTGCCTGATGCCCCAAAAGAGCCTACCCAGAAGGAGTTGAGTGTTCATGACTCTGACAATGAGTTGTCGACACACCTTGAGGATGAAGCACAACACATGTAGGAGGAGAATCGTACCAAATGGCACCAAGAATATGATGTATGAAGTGGTATCAAGTCAGGAATGGAGGACCAACTACAGCGGCTCTTCAAAATGGTCACTGACTCCTCTGAGGCTGCGACACAGGCGATCCGAGAGTCCAACCATGAAGAACTTGGTGTGGTAAGAGATAGGTTGAATTCCATTTTTTATATTGTTTCCAGGAAGACATCCGTGAGACATCTGATGCAGGAAGTCCCGTCGATCAACACTCAGCCCTAGGATAGGAACGTTCAATTTTCCCCAATTGCAATCGACGTGCGGAATGAGGAAGTACACCAGTTGTTGTGGTTGATCCATAGCGTTTCCTTGGATATGAATAAGTTATCTACACAGGCATTGGTGGAGCTGTAGCATGTTTCCACCCTGGAATTGGCGGATCGATAGAAGGATTTGACTGATGGATACATATAGTCATAGAGCACATCCGAGAAGTTGCAGAAGGAAGCAGAGGAGCTGCATCAAGTCAGAGTGTAGCTGGCAGAAGAGAAAGTATGAGAGATTGATGCATTGAAGGTGACATAGGCTGAGCTACACCACAAGGCTGTCGAGGAAATTACCGATCTGAAGAATGTGCAAGACCACCTTATTGTTGAATAAGTGCGATTGTGTGCAAGATGTGGTGAGGTCAAGAAAGCTATTACTGAGGCCTGCCGGCATATTTTTGAGAGCACGATCGAGCTCACCCTAGTTGATAAGGCTAAGCGACTGGGGGAAACTATTTTCCATCTCCATGACACCAATTTGATGCTCAATTCCTGATCCAACCAATGACACCATTGGAGCAGGTTGCTGAATAGAAGGCTTCTATTGAAAAAATCCCAACCCAGTTTGAAACCATGGAGTAAGAGGGAAACACCATCATGGAGGCGACAACATAATTTTGGCAAAGCATTGTCCAAGATGAGTAGCTCGACCATATGACTAAGCAGGTGCAAGAAGCTGAAGGACAACTAACAACACTGAAGACATTGATGTGGGAAATTTTGTCGATGTTGCAAATCACATGGGCTAAGGAATTGAAGGACCTATAGTAGCGACCTGCTCGCATACAGGAACGCCAACAAAAGTGTTGTGCTCAACTCGATGAATTTCAAGAAGTTGGTGGGTGGTTGGCTATTAAAGTAGTTGCAATGCTGTAAGCAGTGCAAGAAAATTGACAAATGGTCGATGGCAAGTCTATGGAAGAGCACCCCATTCAACAGTTCTTGACCAACTCTCAAAGCACTTCCGGAAAATTCCAGCTGCAGGTTCAAGAGATCTCGCAGCAATTTGAATATTTCAAGGCAAGGAAATTGGCATATACCCTGTCAACCTGACATGGCTCGAGGACAAGCCACAAGACTGTGTTGTGGGCCTGTTGGCAGGGATTTTGGTAAGTGAGTTGCGCAGCATTTTTAAATATTTAATATATTATTTGACCAAGTTTTTTCACCATAGGTCATTAGTGGTTAGAAGTTAGTTAAAAGTGGACCTTCGATGTAAAGGCACAATACTATATATAGAGCTTGTTTTGCAATTGGAAGATATACCTAGATAGCGATAGACATGAGAGAGTCATCTGTTTTATCTGCAATTTGTCTAAGTTTTGGGATGTAATTGGTCTCCTGCTCTGGAGAATAATTATTTGTTTTGGATCTATTGTGCAGAATGAATATGATATGACGGTTGTTGCATAAATCTTGTCTTTTTTCTTACTGTTTTCTCTGCTATGATATCAATGAGAAATGTGTCGAATCTGTTATGATGATGCTATGATCTATTCCATTTCTATTATGATTTACTAATGTTGCTGCAATCTGTTCCTATTCTCTCACATTTCTATTTCATTATGAGTTAAGTTGTTTTATAAATGATGTTGTTGCGCTAACACTGCTGCGACAAATACATGATGCAATATGTAGTTGTGAAGATGAATTAATGATAATTTTGTATTTCTGGATCTGATAGTTATGTTTTTTTCCCCCGTCGGATTTCATATCCTCCCTTCTTACTGTCAAAAAATCGGTTTCGATAGCTCTCCCTTGAACATCTTTGGTGAGACTTCGTCCACTCTGTGGATGTTGCTGGGCAGGGTAAAACCTGTCTGGGCTAGTGCTCAGGAAGATTGCGCTAGTTGGGCATCGACAGAGTGAGAACCCCTGTCGACGAGGATTTGTTGGTGGGTTTTCTCCAACATCAGCCACAAATTTAGTTTTGAAAACCCACTTACACCTGACTAACTTAATCTTGTCTTTGAGGCTCCAAAACCTTCCTTTTATCAGCTAGTGGGATTCTAGGCCATGCTCTTGAGCCAAAAATCCTGAAATGAGACACATCCAATGTGTGTCCACACCAAGATTCAAAAGGAGTAACTCCATCAATTTGCATGTGAGGAACCTTATTCTGGATATAGGATGCACAATTTATATCTTCATCCCAAAAATTTGGCAAAAAATTCTAAGAATCCAACATACAAGTATCCATCTCCTTGAGACTTCTATTCTTCCTCCTAGCCACACCATTCTACTGAGGTGTGTAGGGAATAGAGTGATACATATGAATACTTTCATATTCACAATAATTAATGAACTCATACTTGAAATATTCACCACCATTATTAGATATGAGGATCTTTAGTCTCCTCCCAGACTGGTTCTCAACCAAGGCCTTGAAAAACTTGAAGTAGTCAAAAACATCAGACTTGAGTTGAAGAAAGTAAACCTAACAGTACCTGGAAAATTTGTCTATGAAATTAAGTACATAATTGGCTTGAATCATGGATATATGAGGGAAGGAACCAGCATGTCACTGTGAATGAGCTGAAGAGGTGTTGAGGTTTGCTCATGACTGACTCTCTCATACTTATGCTCTTGATGTTTTCCTAGAATGCAACCCTAACAGACTCCTTTCGAAAACTTTATTTTTGGTAATCCTGAAACCATATATTTTTCACATAAATCTGAAAGGTACTTATAGTTTATATAGATAAATCTATCATGCCAAAGTTTTCTTTCTTCATTGTCATGTGTGAGGAGAGAATATTGGTTAGATAAAGGCTTGAAGTGTGAGAACCTGTAAACTCTAGAATTATGATCCACAAAAACTTTGGAAGTGAGTACTCTACCATTCGTAAAATCATGGATTTAAACTTCATTGGGAGAGAAAACAACCTTCTTAGGACACCTAGTGTGGGTCATCTGGTAGAATGAAAAGAGATTAGCAGCAAGACCTGGGACATACAAAAAAAAATTAAAGAAACCATGGTAAAAATCAATGCTATCTGTACCCTTGCTTTTAGTTTCTAAGTTATATCCCAACAAAATATTAGGACCCTTCAAATCATCAAGACATGACAATAATTCATTTGTTGAAACCATGTGCCTAGAAGCTCCAGAATCAATGATAAATGAAGGGGATATTATAGTGCTTGCAACCAGGGCATGTACTCTCTCTTGGTCTTCGAAACTGTATCCTCCTTCCTTCTTGCTTGTGCCACCAAAAATGGAGATGTTGTTCTTCTCCAAAAGTTGATTCAGCATATCTACCTGCTTCTTCATGCAATATTTCTCAGGATGAAATCCCTTACCATGGTATGCACACTTGCTACCTTCACCTTTACCTTTATTCTTCTGAAAGTTATTCTTCTTGGAGTTTGAGGACCCATCTTGAGACTTGGACTTGTCTCCTTTTTTATATGGAGGATTCTTTTCCTTCTTCTTGTCCTTGGAATTGACATTGGAATCTCCAACAACCAAATATTTACCCTTGGAAGGTTTGATGGTGCCCATCAAGACCAATTTTTCTTTCTCCTGAGTCAAGGATTCCATGAATCTTCTAGTGAAGGATTCTTCCAATTTCGAGTTGTTAACTTGGAGGCATGGAAGGTAGAAACAAATACTCAATAATCAAGACCATGTTATGAAAAGAAGGAAAATATTAGTTGTTCATCTTCCTTGTCAATACCACATTGTTTTAGCTCCAAAACCAGTGACTTGAATTTTTAGAAGTAAACCTGCAAGGTTTCAAAGTTGCTTGGACTCAATGCTATCATCTCATTCTCCAGTTGATAACCTCTCATCTTATATTTCTTCCTAGACAAATATTCAAGTTTCTACCATACTTCATTTGGTGATGTAAGACCATCAAGATGAAATAGAAGATATGTGAAAATGTTGAGGCGTAAGAGACCATACACCTTGTATCTCCTATTATGCCATTTGATCTTCTCTACTGTTGCATTAGGCTCAGCTTCAGTTTCCATGGTCACTTTGAAGAGGCCTTTTCTCCTCATCAGTATCTCCATCCTTGCCTTCCATTCAAATAATTTTAATGGAGTCAAGATGTTTGGTTGAGATTGATCCATTCTTCAGTTGCGCCTAATGACCAGACAGAATGTGGTCCCAGTGAGTGATGTTGAACCTGCAAAAGAAAATTCAAGAGGATAAAAATAGAGCTACAGTGCATCTTATACCATGTATAAATTAATCCCAAGCTTAGAACAACTGAACTCACAAAATTGCTTGAAAATATGCAAGAAACACTAAATAAGGAGACTGAATATGTGATAATCCACAAAATGTTGATGATGTTAATTTACACCATCCATCATTAAATATATGTAGGCTTATCATACAATATATACTCCAAGGATTCGAAAGCTTTAGGAGGATTTTCAAATTAGTACAAAAGCAAGCTTACTAAACTAGTCTAAATCCCCCACAGGTGGATAAAGCACTTTCCAAACCAATGAAGAGGATCATAAATTTACTGAAAGAGTGTATACATCTCATAAATGATGAAAATTTGACTTTATCATGATTTTATATGAGGAAATAAGGGAGGTGAGTTGGTGCAAAAAACAAGGCAGTCTACGTTAAAACTAGCTTTAGTTTTTTCCTTAAAACTGCAGAAAATTTGGAAAGACTAGAAAAAGTAGTAATGCGCAGTTTCCATTTTGGTTAGTCTATGGGTTTGAAGGATACTATCTATAATCTTTCTATGTCACTCCATGAAGCAGTTTTGGCAATTTTGACCTCAAAAATGGGTGTGGGTGCAAACTAGCTAGTGTAGTACCTAGGAATTATTCAAAAGATATTGATTATTTTTTATCCTAAGTATTGGGATGGGTTTTGATTATACCAACAACAAAAAATGTCACATATTGGGTTTATTTTCACCCCAATATTTCTCTTATATTATGAGATTCTGTGAAAGATCCACCACTCTGCTACAGTTCTTGAAAAGAGTGCCAAAGAGTTCATTTGTCTTACATGCGTCCTTGAAATTAATGCTAACACGAATGTGTTCAATATGTGTATTGGAATATGAATGTATTTTTTTATGAAGGCGCGTGTGTAATTATGTCCCTCTCTATTGTTATGGAAATATGACGGTTCGATACAACAATGACAAGGTACGAGTTATAAGCATGATTAAGCATGAACTAATGTGGTAATAATGATTATATTCTACATTTTAATCCTTGTCAGTATCCCTAACCAGACAATCTTCAAGTGAAGAATGAAAAATATCCCACCTGAACTTACTTAAGGACCTTCATCCCATCCAATCCATATGTTAACCCATTAAAATAACTTGGTCCATAATTACGCTAACTTTTTAAAGATATCAACAAGAAGCTCGGATATTCATTAACTATTTTTGCATTCTGCAAATCCAATGATTGATACGATAGCTTCTACATTCACTATTAGATATAGTAGAATAGAGGCAGTATGGGTCCTCCAAGAAGATATGAGCCCAAGAATAAAATAAACTGCCAGATAAAAAAGGCTTCTTAGTCTTCTTCTTAGCCTTATTATTTTAACTATTATTTTATTATTTTAACTATTATGTCATCATCACATTTTTCAGGTATTTCTTGTTTTTGGGGTAGCAAGGTCCATCAAAACTATGCATTTTGGGTATTAATTGGATGCAGAATCAAATTCCGCATCCAACAAGCTCTCTCGATCAAAATTTAAGTAAAAACACAAGGAGATATGTTGAAAATACAAACAAAAAAAGTAAATTTTTTTATGACAAATATGTCAATTCAACCATTATGGTTGACTCATTTTATTGGAATTCTATTGGTTCTTAAATTCAAACTCACAAGAAATTATTGTTGGCGCGTTTTCTTATATGGCCCATTTTAGACCCCGAATTTCCTCTAATGAAGTATTTGCCATCTTTTAGGAATCCAGGCGGATCGAGTACTTTCAAAGACTAAATGGTTTTTATGAGGAGATGACACTCCAATTTTCAATGAATTTGACTAAATATCATTTCGAGATCTAAGTGGTATCAAAGAGGTCTTTGGAAAATGTCACAGGGATACCCAGAATCAGGAATATATGTTTTTTCCAAAAGAGACACAACTTGACAGCAATAGAAAACTTCTTTGTAGTAGGAAAGCGGTTGCAACCGAGGTCTAGGGAATAGCACTGGAAACACTACCAAGACCTTGGGACAAATTTGCCATTATTTTGAGAAGGTACATTACTTGTGGAGGAAGGTACATAATTGTGTACATTTATGATTTCTTATTGCTTTCTCATTTGTGTCATGGTAGATTGTTGAACATGCCATTTTATCTTCTACGAACCCTACAAAATAAGGCACATTATGTGAAAACATCTTAGCACCCATTATCATCTATTAAAACCCATGGATTGATTAAACTACTATTTCAAAGAACCTTAGCATGAACCAACCAAACATGGGAACAATTTATTGCCAGAACTAGGGTAAATCGAGAACCTACAGTAAGAGGTATTGAAGAAGGAGATGTCAAGCGAAGCTCCTCAAATTTAGTTGGGGGAGGGGTGAAGTGATAGAAGAAGTGGGAAATGTTTGGGAAGAAATATCAAGGGAATATGCAGCAACAGAAAAACCGATAAAAGAAATGGCTAGGGTGGTGATGGTGTTAGAAGAAACTGGCACTAGCAACTGCAGTAGAAGAAGAAGAAGTTGGAGTAGTTGCAAAAGCAACGCCAGTGAAACCTGGAGCTATGGAGGGTACAATAGAAGAAGAAAAAGTTGGATTAGTTGCAGAAGCAACAAAAGCAGATGCTAGAGTTGTGGATGTTGCAGTAAGAGAAAAAATTACAGGGACAAATTTTTTTTAGAGAATAAACCCTCAAACGTTGAACATTGAATCCTCCTCTGAAATAAGAGGAACTAGAATTGGGGAAGAATAACCTTTGGTGGAATCATGAGAAGTATCTATCCCTTTTAGGATAAAAAGAAGAAGGAAGAGATCAGATTTTACACGACAATCATCTAGTCTCACAAAAATAAGGAGAACCAGATCTACTTCTGCAGCAGAGGTGACAAACATTGAAATCCCCATTTTAAAACCCAGACTACCCACTATAACACAAGAACCGAGGGTAACACACCTATGGGATGAGCCGATCCACAAGAACCTACTGCAGATCAGCCCTTATTGGAAAATTTACTTTATGAAAATGAGTTGGTGAAGGAGGACATACAGTAACTCAAGGAAGAACTGTAGAGGTGGAAAGAACCATGTATGATGAAGGAAACATGAAGCTTGGACATGTTGGCAGAAGTTTTTGATCAGTTTGATAACCCACCTTTTGTTTTGAAGAGTGGTTATAATGGAAAATTATTAGATCCAAAATGAAGGGACTTGTTTAAAATATCAGGGTACAAAGTTACAAACATGGAAGCATCAGCTTGGAAGATAGCACCTTCAAGCCAAGGGGGAGGTGAGATACCAACAATAGAATTAATGAAGGAAAGGGAATCGGAGGTGAATATAACTCACGATCAGGAGTTACAAGAAGATAAATAAATGAAACCTCAACATTTATAGGACACTAAATTTCTTCCCTCTGAAAGTCATCTAGGGGACACTGAGTTATTTACGGACCAAGCTCAACAATCAGGAGACATAGAAATGATCCAAGAGCAATCTCACCAATCCAAAGGTATGGAAAAACTTATAGATAAAATGTTATTACACAAGAACCAACATTCTTAAAATGTGTTGCTGAAGTAGCAACTCAAACATAAGTTGCTGAGGTTGACGTTCAAGAGCTGAAGGATGTTATACAAGAACAAGCGTTCTTAAAACTGGTTTCCGAAGCATCAATGCAAACTGAAGTTGTCGAAACTCAAGAAGTAGCAATGCAAACTGAAGCTATTGTAACTCATTAAGAAGCAACGTAAACTGAATCTATTGAAACTCAAGAGGCATCAATGCAAATGGAATTTGTCGAGACACAAGAATCAACAACACAAATAGAATTTGTTGAAACACAAGAATCAACAGCACAAAAGAAAGTTGTTGAATCACAAAAAATAGTCACATATGTAGATAATAGGGAGATGGAAAGAAATCTTTCACTGTTGAATATTGAGTGAAGTAAATGGAAATATCATGCTGGATAATTTGAGAAAGGGATGATTCCTCTATAAGAATAGAAGAATGTTATTTCAGGACTAAAGGAAAGGTGGGTCAAGGAGCTCTTTTTCCAGAAAATTTGTTGGGAGAAGTTACATGAAGAACCGAAGGAGTTAAGGAAGTACAAGTACATAAAAAGGGAAAAAGAATAAATGTACACCCTAGATAGGGAATTTCTAAGCTGTAGAGATCCATCATGATATTACCCTGTATTTATCTTTGAACAGATGACTTAGTTCAATATGAGGGATTTGAAAGAAGGAATACCTTGGAAAATCATGACAACCCCTCAGTTTCTGGAAACTTTTACACATAATGAATTTTCCAAACAAAATATGTTATGTGAATTATACCTACATGAAATGGCATGTCTTATGGATCCTCAGTATAATCTAGTTCCTCACATCAAGGACATTCACCTGAGGTTGTTCACGTTTTTTGTTACTAATCATATGCACTCATAGAATGCTTATTAGACCATTCACAAGAATGGGGATAATTCCGCTCTATGGATTTGTAGTGAATCTCAGGCCCCTGTGCCTCTTATTGATAGACATAAAAGACATCTTTCGTCCCCTAAGAAGGTCAATAAGTTAAATTCATTTCAACAAAAAATTATTTCTACTTTTTTTAGTATGATTTATCGACAAGAGTTTTATGCCTTGAAATGAATCAGTTATCGATGGGAGATTTCTTCCATATCCTTAAAGGAAAAGGATCTATATTGTTTTGAGAAATTTAAATATTCCTTTTCCCAAATACCAGGATATGTTAAATGCATGGAGACATGTGGGCCGAGTTGGTTTGGGATAAAGTTCATATTTCTCCTCATTTGGTGGCTAGAAAGGAAATATAAGAGTATATACAAGTTAACCAAGATGCTAGAAAGGGATTGTTGGGACAATCTAATTGCAAGAAATGGGTTTTCACATATAGGAGAGAAGCGTGAATCTTTAGTCAACCTCACCAATTTTCACATAAAGAGTCTTGAGTCAAATTCAGATTCAGACTAGATGGAAGTTGGTGCATGAGGACATGCAATTGGATAGCTTGGGGGAGATGTTGGGTGCCAGAAATACCCTTTTGCATAACCTTTTTTATCTCTTTTCCCTTAATTTTTCCTCTTAATTATAACGAAGTCCTTACATTTTCCAAAGAAAAAGCATGGATTTCCAAGGTATAAATCATTATTACTCTATTTCATTAATGCTTGATTTTTCTTATGATTAGGAACTTTATCTTTGATTTGCGCTAACTCGCTATTGGTTTTATAAGAAATTTTAGAATCTCCAGGTGTTCTAAGTGTAACAACTCATTGGGATTGGGAGATAAGTAATTCCTAGAGTCAATTGCCTTTTTATGATCCAGTCAAAGTCATTGATGAGATAAGCTCGGGTGTCCTTCCATGCATCTAGCTAAAATTGCCCGAACATCTTTCTTCATCACCTAGAACACATTCATCCTTTGAACAGTACATATTAAAAGTTCATTCATGGTTATGAACTAATTCCATGTAATAAAATTATAGTTGTAACTATTACTATTGTATTTGACAGCCTAACGATCATAGATCTTCATGGATTCCTGATATTAGTGGATATAAACTACTTCATCCTTGTATAAGTATGAATGGGCGATTGGAGCCAGGGGTTGGAAATATTGTAGAAGAATTATAGCAAGAGGATACTATAATTGTTCTTTGATCCTTTTAATAAAGGATCCACAATTCTCAGTATATTTGTGTTGTAGATTTTGTTAAGCCTTTAACATCTCTATTTGAAGTCTAGGGCCCACATTATTATAGAGTTGTTGGTATTAGTATATGGTGTAGTTTTACTTGCTTTGGTTTGGTGTGGAATTTCAGTTAGATGAATTAGTAGATGGTTGCAACATTATCTCTCAGATAATTGCATTGTTATACTTTCTTTTGGTTTGCTACATCAATGTGGTGTGAACAGTTGATTGTGTAGAATGATTCATTTCTTTATACAAAGTGTGCAAATTAAGTATAGTTGTTACAGTCGCGTTCAGCTCCTACGTGGTGTTGTCATTTATCTTTCTTAGTATTTACTAAATTAGATAGATTAGTATCTTTACGATTTGGTTTTTTTGTTGATGGTTTGTGATTGTCTTGATTTGGTATTTTAGGATTAAACTTCTTGCAAAAGAAATTCTAGATTATTTCATTCTTAAATTAGTAGTCGCAGGATTGATATTGGAGGAAGTAGGAATCCTTTGATTTCTTAGATAGATAACTAAGATTTGTTTTTATAGGGAGTTGATTTGACTAAGAAGTTATTAGGATTGAATGATATGCATTTCATTAATCAACTACTTAAGTGTTTATACATATATTTTTCTTAGTTACCTTTGAAAAAAACAGCCTTTCCTGGGTTGACAATTTATATTGAGCACTCTGGTTGTTACAAAAATTAATGAGTACATAGAGTGACCAACAATTGTGAGTTCATTGGCTCGTTGATGTATCTGGTCACCCTATGATAATTTTTTTTTTTGCAGTGAACACTCTCATTCAATACATCATTGAGCAGAGGAGAGTGCACTGGCTAGCTACAAAATAGATGCTTGAGTACTTGTGTGGTATAGTGGATTATGGTTTGTACTATAGGATAGGGGATGGAATCAATTTGGTTGGTTACATAAACTTAGATTGGGTAGGATGTGTGATAGATCAAAAAAGCACTTATGGGTGTTGTTTCAGTTTGGGATCAATAGTAGTGATGTTGTTCAATCGAAAGAAAACGTTCGTTGCACTGAGTTCTTCTGAGGTGGAGTACATGGAATCCAGTTAAGATAGTTTTGAGACCTTGTGTCTTCACAAATTATTGGTGGGATTGTTTGTTCAGGAGATGAGACCTATGGTGATATATTGTGACAATTAGAGTTGCATCAAGCTATCCGTGAATCTAGTTTTCCATGACAGGTCGAAGCATATTGAGACCAGATACCATTTCATATGAGGCTATGTATAGAGAGGATATATTATGTTGAAGTTCATATTCATTGATGAGCATGATGTAGATATCCTTATTAAATATTTGGGGATGGGAAAGTTTGTCTTCTTCAGAGAGAAGTTGGGAATGGTGAAGAACACTTTTTTCGGTAAGAGGGGGTGTTGAATTTGATATCTTGAAAAGTGTTCCCCTAGTGACTTTGAGACTAAGTCATACAAAGTGGTAAACATGGCATGACCCTTGCATTATTTTCATGTGATATGAAATTGAGTTTACTTTATGAGATATAAAATGATGTTTTAATTATTTAATGAGGAAGTGAGAGAAAACAAAATTAAGTAAAGAAAAGTGATTTTTCATCAACCCTTGATTTGACATCTCAAGATTCATGTTGGGACCTTGGATCTTGAGATGGTTCACCTACCCTCTCTAATGAACAAAAAGGTTGAGGGAAATAAAGAGGCACATTCCATTTCTTTGTGAGAATAATAGAGGAGAAGGTTGAGTTCTTTAAAGAGAGAGGCACAAATATCAAGGAAAATCGAACACCAACATAGAGGCACGATTTTCTAGGTGACTAGAATAGAATTTGAGAAAAATAAAAACAGCATGATTTCCCATATCACTGGAACAAAAATTGATTAGAATAATAACAAAAATTAATGAGGTTGTTTAATCATAAATGCAGCAGTCCATACACTAGTTTACTGTACCAATGGGCATGGATTTCAAGGTTGAGAATAATATGAATTTTGAGATAATTTATTGTTGTAGCTAAGGGAAAAAATTTCAAGGAAAGAAGACATACTATGTAGATAAATTGAGAAGGGTTCCATATAGGAGAGAGCAACACTGTATATAAATTAGGGCCTGAATTTTGAGATAGTTTTCATAACATAAAAATCGAGGCAGTATGTGGCACTAGTTTCGAGGATGAATTGGTCATTGTGGATGAGATAAGTTTATAATTAATTGTTGAGTTTTGCACTGCTATAAATTCCTTTAAAATAAATAAATCACTCTCTCTCACAAGTTTTCCCTTTAGGGGGTTTTTTCTGGGGCATTTGCCTAAAAGTATTTGTGTCTGATTTTCTTGCGTGTGGCATTTTATTGTGCTAATAAATTGGTGAACTCTTCATGTGTTTCAAATTCTGAATTTATTTATGAGTTAAAAATTCATTTTCAATTGTCAAATGTTGAATGGGTTTGGGCATTAAATAATGATGTTCAGTGTGATTAAAAACTAGGTTATAGAAGTACAGATTTTGTATAGAAACAAGACCTCTAATAAGGAAGAAAATCAAGTTCCACAACCAACATGATGAATTTGAGAGATTTGGTCCAACTTAAGAGATAAAAATTTTCCCTACCTTACCCTTATGGATGCCAAAATATTCCCTAGAATATTTGGTCAATTGTTTATTGTGTTGGGAAAAATTTATAGTGTAAATTGATGGAATGTTCATATGGAAATGCAATGCCCTCTTATTTATCCCTTAGATATATTATTATTGTTGTTATGTTGAACATAGTGGCACAAGCTCCATGGAATATGGTTTGCACATTATTATTATTTTTATTATGTTTAACTTATAAAATAATTAATAAAATAAAAACAAATGGACAACCGATGTTACGAAAGAGAGTAGAGGAACTATGATGTTATGAGCAAGGAATTGTAGAAAAGTGTTTACCTATGTGTGTTGAACCTATGTTGATGTTGTACACCCTTCTTATGTACTTGATGGACCCTCTTCATTATGTACCCTCACATGTTATGTTACTCTTTGGTTTTATTTACCTTGAGATAATTTTTATTTAAGGATTAGGGTCCCTCTCTCACCTAGTGCGACCTCATGAGTTGGATTAGTGTGCCTATTGGTGTAGCCACTTGATGTATAAATCCTATTTTCTATTTTTGGAATATAACTCTCATGCTTGTGTCCCTCTCTCTCTCAATTTGAATTGGTCATGAAGTAAATTGAATTTCTTTTTTTGGAAGTCACCCTTATGTGTTGGTTCATGTTTTTTATCTTATGCTTGTGTTTGGAACTTATGGTTTGATTTTTCTATTCTTGGTATGCGATCCTTGTTGATATTGTGCCAAAGATGAGTTACTCTGGAGACATCAGTATTTGTCCTGGAATTTCCTCTGGGGATCCTAGATTGGAAGTAGGGCTGAGGTCCACTGCCATTGGATTTTAGGTTAGACTGTTACCATGGAGTGGAAGTAGAGGTCATTACTTGCAATTGGGTTTTGGTTGGATTGATTTCTTGAAATAATTTTTGGTTGAGTGTGCCATTTCTTTTGGAATCATGGTTCTAGCTCAGGGGTGACCATTGCAAATTAATTTTTGGCTCGCATTGAGTATACGGATGGGTGGAATGTGGAACGATCAATTATGGTTGTGTATTTGGAAAATATTGTTGGAATATATTAAACCCACTCATAAATTAGGATAAAATAATTAATCATTATTTGATTAATTATTCACCCACTAGCTTAATTAGTTGGCATCCACTTGTACCTTAAAGTCAATACATTCCATCTATATCCCAGGAATGCTTTATTTCTGATTCTGGATTGATCTTGACCACCTTTTCACCATCCAGAATTAGTATACAACACATTACAACATATTCTGCTTTATTCAACTTTTCCATCTTTTCTGTGGATAAGGTAAAGCTAGTGAAACTAGGAAATTGGGTACTTTTGTTTCCAACCCATCCTTCATGGCCTTTCTCCATTTTCTAGGATTAGCATATTTTTCCATCTCCCTTTACAACTCACTCATTCTTTTTCTAATTCGTGAGGTCCTTGATATATTTGGGAAGTGCTTTAGCCACCTATGGGGGTTTGCTATATTTTGGTAAGTCATCCTTTTTGAGCTTTATGAGTTGTCTCCATAAAACTCAATTTTCCTATGAGGGATGTACTATTTATGTACACTATTATTCATAATTATTCAATGGAAGGATCCACACCAATATTAATCTCTTCATTCATGTGATTCAGTTTATTTTCTTCTCTCTATTTTTCCTGTGTATGCTTGTGAGAATTCTTAGTAGCAAGATATATTTCTTGTGCTTCTTATTAGCATCATTGCTCATAGAATTGATCTATTATTTTTACATGGTATCAGAGCAGCAATATTTATCAAGTTCTATAGGGTTGAGGAGTGCATCTAGTCTCCTATCCCTTTCTGAAGAAGAGCTTGTCTAGCTTGCAATATTTTCTCCTAGTTTTGTTTTTCAGGTTGTAGAGAGTTTATTCTTGAGAACATCAATTCAGAAATATGAATTATTCATCAGCTATAATTCTTAATCCCTTAAAATACCATGAATGGAAAGCCAAAATTTCCATTTTGTTGCGCGGTAGAGGATTATACAGAGTTACTCTAGCTTTGGAGAATGAGCCCAATGTTGTGATTAAGAAAGCTAAGTGGAATAATAGATTGGATGAATACTATGGATTTCCTTGCCTCTCTATTTCTAGTGATATACTCTTTCATATAGATGGTTTGAACACTCCAAACCAAGTATGGACTCAATTGGAGTCTCTCTTTGGAGATCAATATGAGCTAAGAGCTCATTAATTGGAGATTGAGTTATTCTCAGCGAGTCCAAGCAATTTAAATTCTCTTGAGTGTTTCAATTTCTAAAGCTATATCATATTATGGATCTCAAGCATTCACTCTCCACAGTCCGAGGGCTTCTCTACCTTTGGTCACATGCTCATCTCCTCACAAAACTAGTAAAGAGGAAGACATTCTGTATCCGCTTGGACACTTGCTCCTAAGATTTGGGGCTGATTTTACCACTCATGGTTTTTTGTTCAAGGATGCAACATATAATTTTATTGAGTGTTCCACACATGGCTCGAATCCTCAAGAACCTTTTCTCTCTCTTCAGATGATTTCAGCTTCTCTACATGGGTCCATTTTTCACCGTGCAGCTGTTTATATTTCTGATTCAGTTGAGTGCATTGTTCTTCTTCCAAAGTGGAATATTCCTCTAGACATATTCATTTAGTTTGGATTTAGAGGTTCACATGCACAATCTCAGGATACTGATGCATAGAAGAACCAATTCTTGATTTACTGCTTAGTTTGAGGGGGATTATTTTTCCCATGAGGTTTTCCCCATTTCCTTGTTTATATTAAGTAGTTACTTTATTGTACATGGTGACCTATGGACTTTGTTCTTAGGGCCCTAGCATTATTATGCACTTTATGTTTTTCTACTCCTCTTGATTATAGCTTAAGGGGGGGGTGTTGGAGACATTTACCACCATACACACTCATTTTGGTCAATTTGGCCTAGTTAAACCACTATCCTAAGTTTTATTGACTTAATTGACATCAGAGGAGCACTAGATGACATCAACTAGATCACACCCACGCCTACCTTCAGCCTTCTCCTACATTTGGGGAGGCTAACTGGAGCACTATGGGGGTGATTTGAGTGTCATTAATGCCCCATATTGATAATTGATGGTTACAATTAGTTAAACAGAGCAGTGAATTCTCCTTCCTTCATTAAATTGATTATTTATTGATTATTCAATGAACTGGAGTCAACAGGGGAACCTCCAACCACTTATGATGGTCAGTTACACTTCAGTTAACCTCATCGGCGCTCATTGGAGTCATTGATGCGCTACCACTTGTTTGTTAGCTTGCGGTGACATGTGTCTGAGCTACTTTGAGTTAGACTCAGTCATTTATTGCACTCCGACTTTAGTTGGGGCTCAGTTGAGTCAATTAGGGTTTTGATCAGTGGTTAACTTGAGTGTTGACTGTGGCTTACATTCAATTATGCTAAACTCACTCATTCAATTCAAATGACCACCTTGGGAATTCGAATTGCTTTTTAATTCATGCTTGCAGCATGATCATTGCATTGTATTACTCATTATTTGTGTGAATATACAGAGCAGCTACTCATTTTGTAGCCCAATTACACCATTTTCATGACTTATTGTTATTAATGTTTGATGAGAATTGTGTTTAGTCCCTAGATCACTGTGCAAGTTTAATACTAATTTGGAAAGTGTTTTATGCAACTAGGGGGATTTTTTACTTTTACTAATCCTATTATTGTGAGGATTCAACTTACCTCCTAAGGCATTCGAATATGTAATGTAATTATATATTTAGACAACCTATTCTTTTATAAGGTTGGATGATGTACATTTATGCAATGCTGGTTAGCATTATGCACCAATTTCAGTCTCCAATTTTGAGTGGATCTTTGCATGTCTTCTAGAAATTTTGTGAGTTCAACTGTACTAATACTGGGATTAGTTTCCAAATGGTATCAAAACCTAGTTATATTGATTTTTCTCTGCTCTTATTTATATTGTAGGATAAATCGTCACTCTAAAAAGGAGTGCATTCATTCTACCTCGGAGAGCAGTTGCTGAAGAAATGGATCAATCTCACCATATCATCTTGACTCCATTCAATTACTTCAGATGGAAGAAACAGATGGAGATTCTGATGAGGAGAAAGGTCATTTTCTGAGCGACAATTGAAACTGAGGATGAGCCTAATGCAGCAACAAAGAAGATGAAGTAGCACAGTAGGAGGGATGAGGCTTATGGTCTCTTGTGTCTTACTATCTCTAAAGACCTTCTTTTCCATCTAGATGGATTGACATCACCAAAGGAAGTATGGGAGAAAATCCAAACCTTATTTGTAAATACAGATGAAATGAGGGGGCATCAACTGGAGAACATTAGAGGAAATTTCAACTCAAAATGGGCCTTTTAACTTTAACTCAAATTCCATGTCATCATGTGTTAGCCAATGAAATTGCTTTAAATTTGAAATACTGTATAGGTCTAAACACTTTTTTAATATAAATTTGGGGATAGGTATCATAAAAAAAACTACTATTTTTGTTTGTATTTTCGACATATCTCCCCGTGTTTTTACTCAAATTTCGATTGGGAGAGCTCATTGGATGCGGAATTAAATTTCGCATCCAATGAGTACCCACTCGGCATACTTTTGATGAAACCCGCTTCCCAAAAAACAAGAAATACTTGAAAAAATGTGATGATGACATCATCATCACATTTTTTCAGGTATTTCTTATTTTTGGGGTAGCGGGGTTCGTCAAAAGTATGCCTGTGGGTACTTGTTGGATGCGGAATTTAATCCCACATCCAATGAGTTCTCCTGATCGAAATTTGAGTAAAAACACGGGGAGATATGTCAAAAATACAAACAAAAAAATAGTTTTTTTCTTTTCTTCCTTCAAAATTAATAAATATTATTTTATTATTTTAACTATTATTTTATTAATTCTTTTTAGGAGGCCCATTTTGAGGTGAAATTTCCTCTAATGTGAGATTATCCCACTAATTCCAAGCAACTTCTAGTCCTTACAAGTCTATTTCTCAAAGTTTAAATCTCTTGTTCTTTAGCTAAAGCAGTTTGGTATTGAAAAGAAAGATGAATAAATAGTTGTAGCCATACTTTTGAATCTTTTCCTTGACTATTCTATGTTTGTATCAACCTTCCATGATGGCAATTTGATCGTTTCAAACTGGAAGATTCCTTCAATTGCATATTTCATGGAATCCTTGACCCAGGATAAAGATAAGTTGGACATGATGGGCACCATTAAACCTTCCAAAGGCCAAGATTTGGTTGCTGGAGATTCAAATATGGATTCCAAAGGCAAGAAGAAGGCTAATCCGAAGGAGCCTCTCCTGATCAAAATAAATACAAGTACAAGTATCATGAGGAGTATTCAAACTCCAAGTAGAATTCCCAAAAAAAGAAAGGTAAAGGTGAGATGATCAAGTGTGCATATAGTGGTAAGGGATTTAATATAGAGATCTCTTGCATGAAGAAACAAATTGACATGTTAACTAAACTCCTTGAAAAGAACAACATATCTCTTCTTGAAGGCGCAAAGAATAAGGACGGAGCATTAAATTTTGAGGATAAGGAGAAAGTTCATTACCTAGTTGCAAGCATTGTAAGATATCCTTCTTTTATCATTGATTCTAGAGCTTCAAGACACATGGTTTCGACAAGGGAGGCATGTTGCAGCTGCAATTAAGATCCCAAAAAATTTTGATTTTTAGGGCCCCATTATTCTTTTAGTTTTTACAAGGATATGAAATTCTATCTTATCTCACCAAGATTTGCTTCATGACTTAAAATTTTGACACAAAAAGAAGTTGTTTTTCCTTATATCGGATGCACTCTTGAGAGTCTTTTCAACATATCAAAATCACACTGGTATAACCAGTCGATGTTCTACATCAGATGCATTCCGAAGTGTCCGGATGATGTATTGAATGTTCTCTGGTATATCGTATCAAAAACATTTTACCGAAGGCTCTGAAAGCTTAGACCTAATCTGTTCCGATGCATTGGATCACCCAGGCACCATCCTTTTCCGATATCCACGGAAGCTTTGTCATTTTTCCATTTGTCGTTTCGGTTGCTTCTTCTGAAGCGTTCCAAGAGATTAGTGGTTTTCTTGGCCGGTGTTGTGGATGCAGATTCCAAAGTATATCGAAGGCCTTCCTAAAGTGATTTATGATGCTAACGTGAGGTTAGTTTTCTGGCCTGCCAATGGTTGTTTAAGTGTTTTTTAACTGTTTCGGTGTTTTCCACCCAATATCCTGTGCCTGTTCTTCATAAGCCATATGAATATTTCGCATCTACTAGCAAGTTTGGAGCTTTTGTTTTCCCATTTGAAACGTTTATTTTACCCATGTTCAAGTCTAAACAATCCCGTCAAATACTGTCGATTGTCATTGTTCACCTTCTTGTCGACCCCTTGGAGCTACAAATCTATCAATATCTAAGCGAATTGTTTGCCGGCAGAGGTCGTGCTCGTCCAAGTAGGATCTTATCTTTTGTCTGGTCACTTAGCATTTTTTAGCACGGCTTGATAGGGTTAGGTTGTTTTTCTATTCCGTGGGGGGTTATTTGAAGACTACGGTGGTCATTTACTTTTTATGTGGGGTTTTCCCTTGTTCGATTTAGCTGTGGCCACTATTTTATTTCACCTGTTGGGCCTGTTTTTCTTTTCCTGCAGTCTCCAATGACTTTCCCTCTGACATTCACTGAAAGAAAGAGGGTAGGGTGCAGACAAGCATTTCGCCATCTACATCGCTTCCTCATCTCCTCCACCATATTATGGAAAATGCACAGTTGTTGGTTGAGCGTAGTAGGTTTTTCTTGGGATGCTGGGGGATGGATTTTCTTCTATGGGGGAAGACCCTGTTTGTTAATTCATGGGGTTATCAGCCTGGCGTTTTCAAGGTTTTTTCTCATCGGTGGTATTGATGTCTGTAATTTGTGTCCAAACTACCTCTAGCAAGCTTTGTGGTTTATATCATCATATACAGAAAGCACATCTTTTTGGTGGAAGCAAGGCCAATTAATATGCATTATGATGATTTGGTAAATGTTCTGGTTAACATCGATTGTTGGTTTTAGTATATGGTTTGTCAAAATTGCAGTTATATGAATCTAACTTACTATTGTATGATCAACATAGGCTCGTCATCCACAAAGAAACATGCCTCAAAAACATAAAAAGAAGGTGCAAACAACAGATGAAGAACTAGAGATAGAAATAATAACCTGAGTCGAGGTTATCTATGAGTATTGTTAGGAATATTGCACCTTCTGCAGATAGAATTTGTTCCTCTAGTCTCAATGGTTCAGATCTAGAACAAATGAGTGAATGAGAAAGGGTGAAAACCTTCCTTGAATGTTGTAAACACCTGGAATAATGCTTTGATGATGAACCTATGTACCTGCAAAACATGTCAAACAAACAAGAACATCAAATCTACCAAAACATTATTCACACATCCATACTAGTTACTAAGGAATCCGGTAACATATACATGCAAGATCATTACAATAGATATGTGGGACGAAAATTAGTTTTGCATGAAGAAATCAATGAAGAAGCTTACAACCATTGCCTTAGTGTTGAAAAACTCCTCCACAATACAAACAACTCATCCCTGATAGCTCCAACTTGCTCTCTTGTGCTCTCCAATGGATTGGGATAGATAGTCAATTAAATAGCATAACATTTCCATTTAGCTCTCTCTCTCAACTATGGGACATGAGCTTGTATTTATAGGGCTCAATGGATAGGGATAGTTGAGAGAATTGTGGGTGAGGTGGCCATAAGATCCTACAAAGAGGGATCTCAACTCCAACCAACCCATATTGATAGGGATAAGGGAGGACACAAGGCTCATGTTCTAGAAACCTAGAGAATCCTCTTTTTTTCCAATTTTACCAAGGGTGCCGCTTATCCACCTTTATGACAGAGTGCTGCAGGTAAGAACCACTCTAAGAGTAAAGCACATACACGGTGGCTCCTCTTTTCTGTAATAGGACTCAGGCGGTGCTGAACAAGGTACCACTCATCAGCTAAAGGGAAAAAGCATTGCTAGGGTTTTTTTTATGTAGAATTAACATCTAGAGCAAGTTTCCACTCCAAGTTTGTGATTTAGGGCAAACATAGGGTGTTAAGGATCCCACCACATGTTGGTGATAGGATTTAGGTATAACATAATCCCCCCCAAAGCATGAGGCTTAGAGTGATATTATAAGTGAGAGCTTTGAGAGAGAAATTTGTCACTTCAAGGTAAGAGTCAACTTGGTTGGAGAGTGTCGTCGAGTAGGTGTCTGCAATACATCAATACTTTTGACTCATGGACAAATGTAACCAACTCATGGCTGCAGACCAATACAAGGGAGATCCATTAGAGGAATAAACAACCATGGCTACTAGAATACAACGTAGATCCATGTGATAGAGGAATCAAACTTGGACATAGATACCATACATACAATGTAGATCTATGTCATTCAGATGCAAATTCGAGCATAGCCATGACCATACAAATGTGGATCCATGCTTGATATACAAAACTCCATTGCAACCTAGGGAAAGCAATGAGTGCTAAACAAGTACCTAGGGTATTTGTCTTGTTTTCCACAAAGTACGATTCTATCCATGTGATTACAATGTTCTGAAGTCGAACATGGTAGAAACCACTTGATTACCGGCCAATGATGTGAACCGTTAACAAGTGCGAGGGATATCACCATTGATGTCAATGATTCCCAGGTTACCTTAGTAAAATCTACTGAGTGTGAATAGATGTCTTGATGTCGAACACCCAGTCGATTCTATCAATCAAAGGTCGATGATGTGAACCTATGTCAAGAGCGAGAGAATCTGTCATTGAGGCATACAAATCTCAAGGTACTAAATTTGTTTCTAAGACTATTTCGTGGATGATGAGACAATGTCAATGGGAATAGTCTCATTGAAGGAAGGCCATGATGATTACCACATCGACGACATGAAAGTCAGAACAAAGTTCTGTAATGATGTGAATGAGGTAACCATAAGACTAACTCAAAAGTACTGACACAAAGAATATTTTGACTACAGAGGTAAAAATTTTCAACTTCCCTTTGAACATCGGGCGACATGAAAAAATACTTGGCAGCATGACTAGACCAAACAAACATACAGTGCGATGGTGGACAATGCATTCTTTTGAAAGACTCAAAGGAGTGACATGACTCATGAAAGTGGATCATCATGGAAATCAGCTGAATACCCAATTGACTGAAATGATATGCAGACAAATGCCATGTTCGAAGGTAATGACAAACTGCCATTTATTTGCAAAATGAATCCCTTCCCATAATTTCCCCATCATGGTTGATGAGTGCCTCTTTTCATTTTTATGAGTTCAAAAAGGGTAAGAAACACTCATTATAGATCATTCGAGGAAAGTCCAAAATCATATGTTTTGTGAACCTAAGGGAGGAGGGGTTCATTCCCAAAAGAGGGTCTCTAAATGTTTAATTTAACGTGTCCAATGAAAGTTAATTTGGTATCGTTCGTGTTTTAGAGAGTCTTAACGACCACGGAAGAAGACTCCATAGGGTCCTTTTTCATAAATAGTTCATCTGAATCGAAAAAGTGATAACCTACCGTGAGATGAACGAATGTTCAAGTGCTTTAACGAGCGTGAAGAAGAAAAAATCACTCAACAATCTTTTCGTATTTATGGATCCCGACAATAGTTTAAAGAAGACTCCACTAGGTCTCTTTTCATGATGAGGGATTTTACGAGTCTGAAAAGAATCAGAAAAGGACTCGAAACTTTGATGCTAATTTTGGAGAGCATGACCAAAGTGTCACAATAAATGCTCAAAGAATTTTTTTGTCTTATGGCAATACGAAAAATTTGAAAACAAACTCCCAAAACTTTTACTGCTACCGCTCTTTATCCTACAAGGACTTTTAAAAAAAATCCGTTAAACTCTCCAATAAACGACATTAAAGGATCATGACTGATAGATTTTAAAAAATATGACATGCCAAAATCTAGAATGCTTATAAAATTTATGTAAATAGTAAAAAACAAAACATGTTACCATTTAC
>LPNX010957630.1:275002-287548 GCA_001517045.1 Pseudotsuga menziesii | reverse complement strand
TAACATTATACCTTCAGATTTGCCGAAATGGGTGTTTCTGGAGCAAACGGAAACGGTTTTCGGTGAAACGAAAACTATTTCCAAATGGAAACGACGCTCCGGACACAATGGAATAGCTCCCACGGGCCAAAAATACATAGAAAATCTAGAACCAGAAACCCTTAAAAAAGTTTCGGCGACACCGGTTCCAGATCTTGATAAAAAATGAAAGCGGCTCTTCATAAAAGCTCTGATACCATGTTAGGGTACACAGGGTACTCCCAAAGGACCGAACACCAAGAATAGCCGCTTCACACAAACAGATCACAGATCAATACACCAATGTTTGTCACGTGGTTAAAACCCTCGAGAGGAAAACAGTCCACGGCCCCGGCCAATTAGCTACTTCGGAGCAATTTATTATGCAAAAGAAAGAAAGTTACATGAGCTTCTCATATCGATCAACTAGCCAAGGACCCTCTATTCTCTTTAAATAGAGATCATAGACCAATCGGGTGTTAAGCCACGGATCAATGGTAGGTATGATCTAAGAGAAGTTGAACCGTCGGATCACTCTATGTCTAGAACATATCGTGACCGTCGGATTAGAATATTTACAAATGCATACTAATGCATACTAAAGAAACACACTTTTACCTAACGGATATATTACACAAGTTGATCTTAACTAACTCCTAAGTGTCTAAATATCCTAACATTTACCAATATTGGAGAGCCTTTGGAGAAGTTTCTTCGCCATATTTTCAGTTGGTGATTCTGAGAGCATCTACCGTCGGATTTACGTGTCGTTAGTTCTAGGTAAAATCTTGAAACTTTCTATTTAATTTTATGCTTTCATTTTTTATTTTTGGGGGTGTTTTGGGAATTTTGAGCGAGCCCTAAAACCATGAATGTGGGAACTGCTCTTATCCTTTGCAGGATAAGCGGTACCCCGCAGGAACCATGCCTAGAACACTTCACTCATGCGGTGCCGACCGTGGGTAAATAAAAACATATGTACAAGATAGAATAGATGATTTCTGATGATTCAAAAGGTTGATAGTGTTTCTGATTGGCCTTATGATTGTTTTTAGCATGTTTCTATTGATAAAAAATGGTTATTTGGAAAGAGAGGCAACATGACAATGATGATGCATTTGCCGAATGAAATGTGGGATGTTAGCCGTGTTGAGAGACTGTGATCTCTTGAAATTTTTCCGCACACCTAGCATGGTGTCACATGAGTGTTTATTAGAGCATATAAAGTCAAATCAGTTTAGATCTGAACAGATCTGAAAGTTTTAAACCAAACTTCACTAAGTCAGATGGTAGATCTGACTAAAGAGAGTTACACACTGGAGCCTAGATTCAGACAAGTGTTCAAGGACTGAGGAAGATCAGATCAATTGAAATTTGCTTTGTTCCCTAGTATGGTTGCCAGATTTGTTCTCAGGAATATTGCACCTTCTGCAAACAGAATATGTTCCTCTGGTATGAATGGTTCACATCCAGAAAAAATGAGTGAATGAAAAATGGTGAAAACCTTCCCTGAATGTTGTAAACACCTGGAATAATGATTTGATGACGAACCTATGTACCTGCAGAACATGTCAAACAAATAAGAACATCAAAGCTACCAGAACATCATTCACACATCCATACTAGTGACTAAGGAATCCAGTAACATATACATGTGAGATCAGTACAACATATATGTGGGACGAAAATCAACTTTGCATTAAGAAATCAATGAAGAAGCTTACAACCATTGCCTTAGTGTTGACAAACTCCTCCACAAGACAAACACCTCATCCCTGATAGCTCCAACTTGATCTCTTGTGCTCTCCAATGGATTTGGCTAGATAGTCAATTCAACAACATAACATTACCATTTAGTTCTCTCTTTCAACTATGGGACATGAGCTTGTATTTATAGGGCTCAATAGATAGGAATAGTTGAGAGAATTTTGGGTGAGGTGGCCATAATATCCTACCAAGAGGGATCTCAACTCCAACCAACCCAGATTAATAGGGATAAGGGAGGACACAAGGCTGATGTTCTAGAAACCTAGTGAATCCTCTTTTTTTCCAATTTTACCAAGGGTACTGCTGATCCACCTTTATGACAGAGAGGTGTAGGTAAGAACTGTTCCAAGAGAAAAGCACATACGTGGTGGCACCGCTTTTCTATAACAAGACTCAGGCGATGGTGAATAAGGCACTGCTCATCAGCTAAAGGGAAAACGTGGTGCTAGGGTTTTTTTATGTAGAATCAACATACAAAGCAAGTTTCCACTCTAAGTTTGGGATTTAGGGAAAACATAGGGTGTTAAGGATCTCATCACATGTTGGTGATAGGATTTATGAATAACAATGAGGACACCAAATCCATCATGGGTGTTGATCTTGAATACAAATGGGGGAAAATATTTCGAATGATCTCCAATCGGAGTGTCCTAGATGCCGGATTGGAGGATTTACCTATATATGCTAATATTGAAAGATCAGAAATAATGAAGATTACTGCACATCCAAGCTTTTCCCTTATTCAGAGGTTATAAGATGGATCCTTCCAAGGGCTAATGTGACAAAGATGATCTTGGCTAATAATGAAGGGTAGGGTTATGCTGCTTATATGCCAACTTATGTAGCCATGGAATACAAGTTTCCAACACGCCAGAATTATTTGACTGAAGGATGGTTGAAAGACCTTAATTTAGATGTTGTGGAAACCATCAAAAGGATGGTGATCCCAGGAAATAATTTTCATACAAGGCCTTCTAGGGAGTATGAATTTGCAAGCCTTCATACTCCATATAGATTGATAGCATTGATGTTAAATGGGATATTCAAAAGAGCCAATGGAAAAAATTTCAAAATAGGTTGGGTACCAGTAATCCTCTTTGTGGCTACTTAAGGCACCATATTCAACTGGGAAAACATAGTGTCTAATAGTTTGTCTTCCTGCATAAGTGCAACACTGAGAGGAGTCTCATAGAAGAAATCAGAGTTCTATATGATCTCAGTTTTGATTGATTGTATTTTATGCACACATCCATTCCCAGCTCTGAAGTGCCAATGGGATAAAGACAAGTCTCCTCTATATTCTGCATATCAGCTATTGTGGGAACACAAGTATTTCAGTCATTACAAGAGTATTTGTGAAGGTCTCATCATGCCATTTTACAGATTGATTTTCCTTGCTAAGTGTGATTGCATGTCCGAAGAGGATTTGAAGGTTGTGCAAGATAATGGACATTATTACTTGACAGAGGAGCGTTTGTATTTGAGGATGTTTGGCAGATCGAGGGATCCTTCTATTCTGCCAAAGTACACTAGATATTATTTTATTCATGAGGAGGTAGTAAGGAAACTATACATTGATGGACTTCGTAACTTCCTGTTTGAACAAAATAAGGTTGTGTACCCTCTAGTCCTGTTTTATATAGGGAGTTACAAGTTCTCCAAAGTAGAGAGTGCAACATAATTTGTTAAAGAGCTAGAATATTTTCACTTTGGCAAGATGAGTTTTCATAGAAATGACTCCGAAAATAAGGTGGATGATTAATGTACTACAGTAGGGGTGCATTTTGAGTACACAAACTTTTGCGATAAAGATGAAGAAATTTTTCAAAATGATCAAAATATGACATCTTTGAGAAGGAGATTTAAGCAAAAGATAACTACAGTGGGTGGAAAGGGAAAGGTGATTAAGCAACAGCAGAAGAAAGAAGAGGAGGCTACCAAGAAAAGACAAGAGGAGGCACTCATATTAGTCCAAGAAGCAGAATAGTGGTTGGCAGCAGAAGAAGAAGAAAAAAGAAAAGCAACAGAGGAAGCTGAGAAAAGGACAGGAGAAGAAGAATTTGCAGGAGAGGTTGCAAAAAGGAGAGGAGAGACTAGAAAGGTCTCAAATTTGTCAGTGAAAAATACATCGAGACCTCGATAATATGAGCATCAGGTCACTAGCTTAAGTTAGAAGAAGCCTTGAGTTAAAGTACTCCCAAGATGAAGGAAATCAAATCCCATTTTTTCAAGCATGAGGTAGCAGTTCGTGTATTAAAACCTGCAATGTACAAAGTCATCAGTGAACACGCACAAGAATGGGGTGTTTTTATCAAGACACATTTTTTGCCCACTTTATTCACTTATTCACAAATTGAAAATTATGTAATATTTTGTATTTATCCTTTTTTTAAGTGCATGCACTAGAAGACAATTTTTTGTAAAGAGTCGAAGGAAGCTCAAAAGGCTAAGGGGAAACTCAAGAGGTTTTTTTCTTCTGTTTGTATAAATAGAGGTGAAATAGATGTTAGAAAGGACCTTTTTCATGCTATATTTCTGAAAAGTTATTGTAAGAAGAACTACTTCCTTTTATAATAAAGAAGTCATATTTTCTACTTGAGAAGGCACTGTGAAGTCTCAAATGCATGTTGTAGATTGGTTGAATGTGGAACTACTTCTGTTAAAGCTTTTTATATGAACCGTGAGATCATTCTAACTTACGAATTATTTCCATGTTATGAATGATTTCCTATTTATTTTGTGAAACTTACGTAGTATATTGAGTAATGAATGTTTTAACTAACAATGAGATATCTCTTTGTTTATCTTTCTATTTACTTTCATGTATCCTGAAAAATGAACAGCTGTCTATAATATTATCAATGCATGTTTTACAGTACATTACTCATTATTAATTAAAATCCTTCTCCTTAGGGATAGGTTATATAGAATTAGTTAGCATTAGCATAAGTTGTTCTTTGTTTATGATTTAGAAACGAAAGAGGTAAGACGAGAGGTAAGAACCTGCACATCACATAGTGAACTCTTAGTTATCTCTATTGATTTCACTTAAATAGGCACTTGCATATCATACATAAACATAAAACTAAAAAATACACTTAAACGGTGGACCAGGCCGCAACTGGTAAAGCAAGCTTTAATTGTTACTTGACCTACGGTAGCCCGACCGCAAATTGGACAGATTCCCCATACCAAACAATAACGAGATAATTGGGAACGCTTATTGGGGAGAATCCCTACTGTTGTTACCTGGGATTTTTCATGCCTCAATATTTTTTCCGCTAGAAGGAGGGCCACCAGTACATGGATGGCCGAGGAAACTCGTTTTCTTCAAAATACTCCACCGGTGACAGTTCTGAAACTAGTTTCCCTCAAAGACCTAGTCCCGAAGAAAAATTCACAAAGTATTTCTATTCCATTGATAACGAGGTGGTTGATGAGTTAAGAAGGATCACAAGGGAATATGCAAAAAATATTCAGGGACTTCCCAATATTCCATCATTTCCTAGAAGAGAAGTGTGTAAGAAAGACCGTTCTTACTATGAAGATGTAGTGTTAGTGGAAGACTTTGAAGAACTGGTAGAAACAACCTTGCAAGAAATTGTGCAACCTCTAAATCAGTTGGGACCAGATTCCCCTCACTGCTCACCTTTTCGAAGCCCTGCCCAGTCTCCTCCTCAATATCCACTTAGAATCATGGAAAATTTGAATTCAAATCAACCTCCTCCACCACCTGCTTGGAGGGACAGATCCCCTCTAAATATTACTCCTCCATTACATGCTTTGCCTCATAATTTTGATAAGGCATTGCCCAAGCTTGAACCAAATGAAGGAATTCTTGTGGATGATCATTTGCAAATTTTTTATCTAGATTTAGAAGGCTTACAAGAAGCATAGAATGAAGACGTAGTCTGCATATTGTTCCCTCATACTCTCAAGGGAAAAGAAACCTCATGGTATTTTTCCCTACAGGAAAATTCAATCACAAATTGGAATACCTTTGAGAGATTGTTTAGAAACAAATATGGAATCTAGAAAACCCATGTTGCTTTAATGAAAGGGTTGATTTCCCTAAAGAAAGAAAAGAAAGAAAGGGTGCATAAATTCACTCAGAAGTTTGTTGCATACATGAATAATTTTGATGCAAATACAAAACTGGCTGAGAATTCCCTAATTGAGTATTACACCTTAGCCCTTGGGCCTGACCTAGCCATGTTTGTCAAAATATCAGTTAAGCCCACCTTAGTGGAAACTTATGAATAAGCTGAGAAGGTGGAAGCTTAAATGGAGAGTATAGACCAATATCTTATGCAATCAGAAGAAAAAACTTATGGGAACATAAAGTCTCTGTTGTTAACTAAGCCTAAAGATGAACGGTCATAAGAATTAGATGGTGTGGTAAAAATGATGCAGAAATTGTCAAACAAAGTAATTGATCTGGAAAAGGAGAAGGAGGCCCATAAACAACACAAACCTTACTATAAAAAGAGATATGATAGTGGTACATCCAAACCTCCCTCACATAGTCCCTCAACTATGAATTTAATAGAGGTGGGAATGGACAATTTCTGTACATTCCATCAGTAGCCTCACTCTAAAAAAAATTCCCACACTAGATAAATTCTGACTTTAGTGATGAACCAACTACTAGATTCCAAGTTGACAGAAACTGTGGATGAAAAAGAGAAGGGTCATGAAATAACATAAACCTAAGAAGAAGACACATTGGTTTTATGGGATTGTTTTTCCATGTTTAATCTAGAAGATGAATATCTCATTGAGTTAGAAGAAATACTAGAAACAAATGTTACAACAAGGAGTCAGAGCTCATTGAAAGAGGATAACATGATACTACCCAAGATAAAGAAACTTCAGGAGAACATGAAAAAGATAAAAAATAATTCTCAAATGGTTAATATACCATAGTTTGTCATCACAAGCCAGAATCCCAAGAGAGTCAATATACCTGTGAAGTCTATAGAAAACAAAGTTGATAATGTCAAGAAGAATTCCACTAAACATGAAATGGGATATGACATTGTAAAAGATATTAAAAATACTAAAGAAAACATCTCTTTGTTTGAAATGTGTAATCTACCCCAATAAAAGGAAAAGCTATTGAAGGCACTTGAGACACCTTTGAAGGAACCCCAGAATGATAACCAAGCTGATGAAGAGATTGGTGAAGCAATTTTAGGAGGAAAGTATAAACATAGAACTCCAACATTCCTACTTACTTTTGAAAATTTTAATTACAACGTGCATAATTGTTTGGTGGAATCTGAAGCATCAGTAAATGTCAAGCCACTTTCAGTTTGCAAGAAAATAAATCGTCAACCCAAGACAACTACAAGTCAATTTTTCCAATTAGATAGGACTGCAGCGAAAGTGGTAGGAGAAATGGAAGATGTCCTGATACGTTTATTAGTAGATGAGAGGGTCTGCCAGTATATTGACATTGTTGTAGTAGATATCCGAGATGCATATGGTTTGGTTTTGAGCCGGGATTGGTCAACAAATTGGAGGGATATTTTTCCTCAGATTGGTCACATGTATGGTTACCTTGTAAAGGTTACCAGAATAAAATAAAGGTATTAAGGGAACCTCAGATGAAACACAACGTAACCCAGTTGGAAGGAAAGAATGAACCAGTTAATTCTATTTTGGGAAACTATTTTCTTGAGCTTGAACCGAGAAATTATAAAGTTGAAGAAGTTAGTAACACATCAGATATCCAGCCCAATCTCCTTTAGTTTTTACGAGATGGTAAGATTGATTGTAATATAGTAGAGTTAGTCTCATATGTAGTTAGTAGTTCAAATGCAGTAGGAGTAGAAAAATTTTGGATTCTTTATTTTGACGGTTTCAAAATCATGGAAGGATCAGGAGCTGGCTGTGTCCTGCTTGATCCAGAGAAAATAAATATTTTCTTTCATGAATATTAGAATTTGAGTGCACTAATAACACAGTTGAGTACCATGCATTAGTCCAGGGGCTAAAAAAGGAAATGGAATTAAAAGTAAAAAATCTAAAAGTGTATGGAGATTCTGAAATCATTGTTAAACAAGTTCAAAGCAAAATTCATTGCATATCACCACATTTGAAGGCTTATCAAAATGAATTATGGGATTTATTAACAAATTTTTATGCATTTAATATCTTCTCAATTCCTATATTAAAGAATGCAGCAACTAATCTGTTAGCTACTTCAGCTGCAAGGATGGTACCAATGAATAACACATGTTCAATTGAATTCCTTTTCAAGCCTTCTGTTCCAGATAATATCACCAATCTGGGGGTGTTTGATGATGATCCGTAAATATTGGAATGTCTAATGAATGATGATAAATTCAAATGAGCCATAATAGATGATGAGGTGCATGAAGCAAATCTCCAGAATGGAAATTTCATTCATAAGGAGTCAGAACTTTGGAATAGATGTTTGACCTAGAAAACAAGTTTAGAAAACCAGCAAATGTCAAGACACGGAGTTCGTCTTTGCAATCTGAGCTAATAAATATAGGATTAGAGGCTGAACCCAAATATGTGAATTTGGGGAAGTGTTGTTCACCCAGGGAGAGGATCAAATTCATCAGTTTATTTAGACAATACAAAGATGTATTCGCTTGTACCTACGAAGACCTCAAAACTTATGAAACCAAAATTATACAGTATGTTATTCCAATCAAAGTTGGAGTCAAACCTTATCAGCAGCCTCTGAGAAAGATGCATCCCAAACTAGAACCCCTAATTCAAAGTGAGGTGAAAAATATTCTAGATGCTAAGATCATATTCAAGTTTAGAAATTCAGAATGGGTTTAAAATTTGGTGCCAGTACGAAATAAGTATGGAGAGATTAGACTTTCTGTTGATTTTAGAAATCTAAATCGTGCATCTAATAATGATAATTATCCTGTCCCACCCATGGAACATATATTACAAATGGTCTCATACTCTAAGCTATTTTCACTGTTAGATGGATTGTCAGGCTATAACCAAGTGTTAGTAGCAAAAGAAGACAGACTAAAGACCACATTCAGAACCAAGTGGGGGACTTTTGCATATAGGATAATTCCCTTTTGACTCATTAATCCTGGAGAAACTTTCCAAAGGGATATGGATATAGATTTTCATGGTCTAATTGGCTGGATTGTTGTAGTCTATTTGGATGATCTCACGATATTTTCTAAGAAGAGAGAAGAACATGTGTTTCATTTTGAAATAGATTTTCGAATTATGTAGAAAATATGGCATTTCTTTAAATCCTAAGAAATGTGTTTTCGTTGTTACAGAAGGAAAGATATTGGGTCATGTTATTTCAAAAAAAGGGACCTCAATAGACCCAAAGAGAATTAAATAAATAAAACAGATCCATTTACCCCATAATAAAAAAGGTATGCAGTATTTTATGGGGACAATAAATTTTGTGTGAAGGTTTGTGCCAATCTTTTCTCAAATTGTCAAAACTTTGCAACAAATGGTTAAGCAAAGTGTTTAATTCAAGTGTATTGATTCAGAGAAGGATGCATTTAACAAGATCAAGACATCCATATCTTATGCACCATCACTTAAGAGTCCCAACTTTAAAAAAGATTTTATCTTGTACACTTTTGCTTCAGATTATTCATTAGCAGTGATGCTTACGCAGAAAGAAGAAGGGGGAGATGATTACCCCATATCATTTATGAGCACTAGTCTGCAACGGGATGAATTAAATTATCCTATAGTTGATAAGCAAGCTTATGCAGTTTTTAAGGCAGTGAAGCAATTCAGAACATATATACTTAAGAACCATACCAAAGTGATATTTCCACACCTGGCAGTCTGATATCCTTTTTTATAGAAAGAGTTAGGAGAAAGAAGAGGTAGCTAGGTAATGGCCTTGCAAAAGTACAACCTATAATTCAAACTAGCAACCATAGTCAAAGGAAAAGGGCTCTGTAAATTGATGGCTGAGAGTTAAGACAATGAAGATACCAATTTGGATAATGAATCTGAAATTTGTAAATCTCAGACAGATCTTTCCAACGAGCTATCAAGCCCCCAAATCAGATATTGTATGTAAACGTTATGACCCTGAGAACTTGACTGTTCAACCTACCAACTTGGGGTCGTCGACTTTATGTCAGTTCATATTCAATGGTTATATTTTGCGATTTTTGGGGTTCTCTCCCTCATCCTTATTATAAATAAGCCCCTTTGGCCTCACTTTGTATTCATCTTGGCATGAATGAGCATAACAGCTACATCTCTTCTTAGAGATAGCTACCACCATTCTAGAAATTGTATTACAATATGTTATATTTCCTCCATTTAATATAATATGTGTTTACTGTATTTCTGTTATCTTTTTAAAATGTATGTGTTTATGATGTTATCTTTGTTATTTCATTTCATTCCCACATAAATTTGGATCAGTGGTATCAAAGCAATCTTCTCTTTAATTCTTTCTTGGTGCATGTCCTCGATGAGGTCCGAGTATAGCGAGTTTGGTCTTGAACTAGTTTCACTTGATCAATCTCACCGTCCCAAATGAACTCCAATGGTGGAGAAAATGAAAGACGATAGAGCAGGAGATCCTATCAAATTTTTGCTCGAGGAACCACTCACACAAAAGAGGAACGAGATGATGGATAGCTTCTCCCAAATCCTTCTACAAATGCCGACAGCAAAAAGTGCATCTTCAATGAAAAGTTGGTTTGGGGATTGTTATAGCGGATTTCACCACACTAGGTGAATCACACATTGTATGGCCTTCCCCTATCCCGCTGCAGACTCATTATTCCCTATGGACCATTTATTGTCTTTTGATGTATCATTGACCATCCCTAAAAACATTACAAAAATGATATACGCATCCTTTTCCCCGATAACCGCGTACATACGCGGATATACCCTTTATAGTCGCGTACATCGGGATGTGTGCATAGTCCAAAACTATTGGACCGTTCCTTGTCTTAAATCCGACTCATATGACTCCTGGCCTTCCATATGCCTTGAGATCGCACGGATTCAACCCTTCATTGTCCCTTATGAAGCTATATAAGGAGCCCCTTGGTACATTAAAAGGGGGGAAATAAGAGAAACTTGAGAGCATCGAAATTATAGTCCATTGTTGCCAGAACTTTATGCTTGAGTCTGCATCCCTTTGTCCCTTGGAGCACTGTTTTGTTCTTCCCAAGCTTGCCCTTTGGTAGTAAGCTTGCTATCGAAGTGATGGAGGATTGAGGTGGTGGAGGCCCAAGTGGGGGATTCAGTTTCTCCGATTCGCAGACGTGCCGTCAGAGGTTATCACTTGTAATCTCTGATTCTTATTAGTAGAAATATCTTTTCCTGTCCAGTAATGTGCATTTGAATGAATATCGTTTCCATTGGAATATGTCAAATGCTTTTACATTATTGATTATATATGCTAGAATAGATCTAACACCATGAAATATAGTATGCTTGTATTGTTTACTTGTTGTTGAGGACGTGCTATAACAATTCAAGCTGAAGATTGGAAAGCTCAACGGGGATCTACTACAACCGTTCGGAATAAGGTACGAGGTTCGATCCTTTAGTGTTAGATGTTTTTATTTCTATTGCATATTGGGAAAGATTGATTTCTGGAGTCTAGCTGTGTGTTTTGGTACCCCAAGCCATAGGAATTTCTCTCCGTAACAGAATTGGCGACTCCGCTGGGGATGTTCCTTGTTCTTCTTTGGGGTTAGGGGCACAATGGGCTTGATATTATTGATTTACTCTCTGTTTCTCTCTGTTTCTGTGTCGCGTGTTATAGTATGTTTGTCCATTGACACTCCCCTTTATTGGTTTGTCCTTGACCTGCTTTTTACCACTGCCTTCTCTGTATACGCGGGTTTTTGGCCAACAGTCACGTGTATACGCGGGTTTTTGGCCAAAAGGCGCGTACATACGCAGCTGTTCTTTATACAGTCGCATGCATCCTCCCTTTTGGTGAGTCTGATGTTGTGGGGAGTTGCTGGGTGGGTTGTGAGTGTGGTTGGGTCTTCCTTGGGTCTGAAGTTGTCTGTTGGATGCTTCTTTTGTGGCCAGAGACTGTTCGTGCCTTTCACAGGTATTACGTCTATACTGGCATATAGGTTAGGTTTACCACCGTTTGCATTTTGCATGACCTTATGACCATGTCACTATATCCTTAGGTACGAACCCACTCTATTATGTCACGGAACCTTCTTGCTGCTATAGAAGTGGCATGATGTGAGTGGTAGAGACTCACCTTACATGGGTACCCTAGTTAGCGCCTTATTTGCATTTGGTGCCCATGCTGATGTTTCCCCCTTTAGGGTGTGGGAGTCCGTTGTATAGTATTTCCATGACATTTAGCAAGAGCCTCATACTCCTCTTGATCTTATGCTGGCTTGTATTCCCCCGGAATCCCCTTATATCGAGTTGTGAATGCATTATCATGAGCTTTGCCTGTCTTTTTGAGATTTATGCCGGCTCCCCTGACATTGCGTTTCAGCCATATATCCCGAGCTTGTCTCATGTCTAGCCATGCAGAGCCTTTATTTATATCTTTCGCAGCTTGATTCCCTTTTTACCGGGAGGGGATTTTCCCCCGAGTGTCGATATCCTACACATGTATCCTTGCATTGAGCATAGGTATGTTCCACTGCTTGGAACTAGTTTGTTTGCCTTTATGACACTTGTCTCCTCCTAGTCTATAACTATAAATCTAGTTTATTCTTTTTTCAAGCTTTTCAAATAACTGAAAAAGACCAAAAAAATCAAAAAATC
>LPNX010957630.1:141639-273662 GCA_001517045.1 Pseudotsuga menziesii | reverse complement strand
TAACACCATGAAATATAGTATGCTTGTATTGTTTACTTGTTGTTGAGGATGTGCTATAACAATTCAAGCTGAAGATTGGAAAGCTCAACGGGAATCTACTACAACCGTCCGGAATAAGGTACGAGGTTCGATCCTTTAGTGTTAGATGTTTTTATTTCTATTGCATATTGGGAAAGATTGATTTTTGGAGTTTAGCTGTCTGTTGTGGTACCCCAAGCCATAGGAATTTCTCTCTGTAACAGGGATGCAAGTCCCTTCAAGGTACAAGTTAACTTTGATTTTCCTTTATTTGAAAGCCATATCAATCTAGATGCCCTAGATAATTGGTTGAATATTCTAGAAGGGTATTTATTTTTCCACAATTTCTCTGATAGGGAAAAGATCACCTTTGCGCTCCTGAAGGCAGTCCCCCATGTCCAAAATTGGTGGGATACTTTGTTGGAAGCAAAACTCATCAGACGAGTCTAGACTGTTTGAGACAGATACCACTTAGGCCTATTTTGTAGATGTCATTAAGGAACAGTATTACCCTATGGGAAACTATGATGACCAGTACACCAAATGGACCATTCTGCATCAAGAGAGGGACCAGATGGTGTTGAAGTACACCAAAAACTTTCATACCTTGCACGCAAAGTTGGGTATCAAGGAGTCTGAGCAGAAACTAATACTGAAATAGCATAGTGGTCTACATCAGTACATTTGAACTGAGATAGAATTCCTTGACATCTCTTCACTTAGATCTTCCTATCGGTATTCTATCAAAATCAAGGAGAAATTTCGGCAAAATATCAAGTGAGACTCTAGACCTGGGAATCCACCGTAGAAGCAAAGCAAGGGAAACCCTGGCCTGCATAACACATGACAAGGAAAGGACAACCGGTTCCTGCCACAAGCAAATAATGTCACTTCCCCAACCCTCTAGTCGGAAAAGAGCATGCGGCTAAACATTCTAATATAAGAACCCAAGAAAAACCATGCCCCGTGAACATAAACATGAAAGTAATATAAAATGCATGCTGATAAAATCATACACATATATAAGATATACATATGCAGATATCTAATTCATGTAAACATACAGCGGAATCACATACAAGTCATTCACAACATATGAGAATTCACCACATATACATGTTCATAAAATAATACAGTTGCAAGGAATTAAGCACAAGAATACTTATATTCAGGAAATATTGTCTCACAACCAACTACGTCGCTGCAACATTCCACCCAACCATAGGTCAGTGCGCTCATCAATCTCTCATCAACACTTCCACCCCTAAGCTGGGCATGATTCCACAAGGGATAAGTGGAAACCAATAGGCTCACACATATCCAAGAATACACAACTCATCCAAGACAACACGGTTGGGTTTATCAAGCCAAGGGTACACAATAATACATATCCAAGCCAACTGAGTTGGGTTTATCAGGCTATCAAGAGCTGGAAATATTGGATGCTAAGGTGGTGGGCTCACTGAAGAGCTTAGGACACCTACACCAGATCTAGCCTAACTTCTAATACATCCACACACACCCAACATAAGGAATCATCCCTTTCTCTGTTGCACAGTCCCTCAGGCCATGACTTCCCTTACAGTGCTATTCAGGGGGTGTAGAGAAGAAAGAAAACCCTCTAGCAATGTCTATAAAATTCCTGCACACACTAGGTTTTTCAAGCACACTTAGGCTCCATTCCCACTCCCAAAGAGTCCAAATACCAACCACTATTCACACACATCTAAACACAACAATTCACATCTCTAGGATTTAAGGGAAATGCCACAGAGCAAAACTGGATTAGATAATACACAACTCAGACAGAGTAGAATAACTTCAAATTTGTTATTGGCCCTATCATGGCCAAAATGACTCAACAAAAACTGACAACAACCCAAAATTAATGGGGAAACCAGCAGCGATCTCTCAGCTGCATGAGGGGAAGAATATGACCTACGTGAAGGTGGATTCACCTGCATAGAATTATGAGAATGACCCCCAACGTGAAGGAAAATCACATACCAGATCAAATCGTGAAGGGAAAAATAGAATGCGACTTCTAGGGGAAAAAAATCCCTTCCCGTGTGAGTGTAGAATGTGCTCCCTCCATGGAGTACACATGTGGTCAAAGGACTGGCAGTCCTACCAACCCCACAACTGCCCATGCATACATTATGCAAGGGTAATAACTTCCCAACCAATTCCCACCGAATTAGAAACGGTTGGTGGATGAGAAAATGAAGGGTTAATAAGACAAAAATGTTGGCTGACAGCTAAATGGTTCACCACTCGACACTTGGTTTTTCATGAATGGCCCCCAAGGGTTATACATCCCCCCTCTTAACCTTAGGAAATCATGCCCTTTTCATTATTGTTTCGTAGACATAGCTGGTTGTGGGTCTTTTAATTAATTTTGCATATGTACATGGTGTCCAACATTAAAACGTGCTTGGCTAGCACAAAATACCATCGGCATTGCTGAAACATAATATGACAATCAATGGTGGGGAATTTTCCTATAGATCCACACCATGATCCATTACAATATATACATCATATACACTAAATGAAAATGGGGTCAAAATTGGGGTGTTACAAAGAAGGGGACTGGAAAGACAAAGTAGGACACTGGGAAGTGGTGCAAATTTCATAAAATCCCTTGGCACAATACTGATGAATGTCGCTCAAAGAAGTCATTGGTGTCCAAGATCAAATCTTCATAATCATATCCCGATTCTGAATTAGAACCCAATTCCACAACCGTAGGCCATGGGATGCATATCATTGATGCAGACCCCACTAACAATGTTGCTACCACAAAAATTCAACTAGAGGAGCCTGAAGAGTCAGAGGCATAGGAGCACCTCTTCCACTCACATATGTGGGTGAAGGGAAACCCACTACATTTCATTGTTTACAATGGCAGCCAAAAGAACTTGATCTCAACAGAAGTCATCAAGCGATTAGAGCTTCTGACAACACCACACCCACACCCCTACAACATCGTTTGGATAAGCCAAGGATGAGGTATCTGCATTACTCAACAATGCCTCCTACCATATGGCATCAATCCTTTCAAAGATGAGGTACTATGTGATGTGGCCCCACTTGAAGTCTGCGATGTTCTTTTAGGATACACATATATCTCGAAGCGTCATGTTGTATATGAGTCACGCCCCCGTAGTGTCATTATTACTCTGGGAGGAAAAATCTATCGGATACCAGAGACAGCTACACGTAACATAGTCTCAAAAGGTAGGAAGATAATCTCACACATCAGAAAATTGTTCCTCTTCACAATCGTGTCTAAAGGAGAACATCAAATTACCTCCACACCCTCAGCACAGGGTATCTATGCTCATTAAACACAAGAAGAAAACATAGTCATTGTTTCCTCATCCATTTGAGTACCTATATGATGAAAGGCCATGCATTCAAGGTGATCCTCCAAAAAAAAATCATCCGCACAACAATTACAACCCTCTTGGGATGCCAAATAAAAGCAGTCTCTTCACTTCAGCAAATGTCGGACCAGGAGAGAAAATCAAGACACAGTTCGAGATATGATACATGATTCGACGCAATGGATACCATTGCTTCCTAAGGATGGAGGATTGATCTAGATGGAAACTGATGGCCACCCACCTATTCCCCTAGCTCAAAACAATTTTCCATTGTGGCGGTTTCCTAGTTATTTTTCCACGGTTTTTCGGGTCCCAAACTTCTGGGGCTATTTTGAGGCCCTAAATGACATTTTTTGGTGATTCGGTTGGGGAAATGATTTCCTTTGGAATTCTTTTGGCTACAATCAAAATTTGTAAATATTGGACAAATATTTCCAATGAGATATCGATCTCCCAAATCAGAGATCATATGCAAAAGTTATGACCACGGGAAGTTGACTGTTCAACTTACCACCTTGGGGGCACAAACTTTATGACGGTTCATCTTCTAGGGTTATGTTTTGGAATTTTGGGGTTCTTACCCTCATCCTTATTATAAATAGGCCCCTTTTTCCTCACTTTGTATTCATCTTGTCATGAATGAGCGTAGCAGCCACATCTCTTCTCATAGATAACTACCACCATTCTAGCAATTGTATTACAGTTTGTTATATTTCCTCCATTTAATAGAATATGTGTTTACTGTATCTCTATTATCTTTAAAAAAAAATTGTGTTTAATATTTTATCTCTATTATTTTATTTCATTCCCACATAAATTTGGATCACCTTTCCTCTCAGTAGTTAAGCTTGAAGAAGCAAAATCAACTCCCTCGGTGAACAATACTATGTACAGACAACAAGTTGATTGTCTTCTCTATTTGACTCACATTCAACCTGATATTTCTTATGCAACAAGTGTGGAATATTGAAATATGTATCAGCCACATGATATCCATTGGATGGACGCAAAGAGAATCTTGCACTTTGTGCAAGGAACAAAGACACATGGAATTCACTATGTTGCACAATATAACCTAGAGTTAGTTGCTTTTACTAACTTGGATTGGGTTGGTGATAACACTGCTAGAAAATAAACTTATGGATATGTGTTTATGCTTTTATATGGACCAATCAGTTTTTCCATTAAAAATCAAAGTGCCTTTTCACTTTCTTCAACAAAGGCAGAATACAGAGGAGTTGTAAATGCAACTACTCAATGTGTATGGTTGCAGGTCATACTTAAAGAGTTTGGGATTGAGTCTATTACTTCCATAGTTATATTTTGTGACAATAAAATTTCTATTTGAATATGAACATAACCTATAAATAGGCACCAAATGAAACACATAGAGATCCACATGCACTACATCAAAGGACTTATGCATGATGAGGTAAAAGCTTTGAATTATTGTGCATCATCTGAGAAAGTTGCGGACATCTTCACCGAGGAGTTATCTGATAAGACATTTATAAATATCAAATAAATTCTTTGGATAGCTGATCACATGGTGAATACTGATTGAAGTCAATATTTCACAAAAATTTGTTCATGTCCATGTTTTGAGGGAGGATTTTCCCCTTGTGGTTTTGCCTTTTTCCTTGTTTTTATGGGAAAACATTATCTAAATGGTTACTAAACCTTTTTTATAGGCCCTATATCTCTGATATATTTCTGACATTTCACATAATTCATGCTTAAGGGAGGGTTTAAAATAATCAAAAACCCATTCCCATACTTAGGATACTTTTATTAATCTTTATGGTTGATTTCCTAGGTCCTAGACTAGCTTGTTAACATCCACTTTCACAAATTGGTCAAAAAATTACATAATTGCATCCAGTAGCACCCTTCACATATTATGGATAAGATTCTTCCAACTATACAGACTACCCAGTTTAGTAAGTGCGCTTATGTGCCTTATCCAAACTTAGATTTCTTTTCAGCAACTTTAAGGTAAAAAGGTGAAAACTAGTCACATGGCAACTGCCTTGTTTTTTTCCCAACTCATCCTCCTTTTTCTCTCTTGAAAGAATGATTATATTTAATTTCCATCACTTATCAGTTGAAATACATCATTCATATAATTTGTGACCTTCTTGGACTAGTTTGGAAAGTCTTTTATGCACCTAGGGGGATTTTTAGCTTTTAGTAAGCTTGCTCTGATGAGGATTAGACTTGTCTCCTTAGGAATTGGAATATATGATGTAATTATATATTTGGACAACCTATTATTTATAAGGTTGGATGATGTAAATTCATGCAATGAAAGTTAGTGTTATGCACCAATTTCAATCTCTAATTTTGAGTTGATCTTTGCATGTTTTCTAGCAATTTCTTGTGAGTTCAACTGTCCTAAGACTAGGCTTAGTTTCCAAATTTTACTATATTAATTAACATATGTATACCAATAATTTCCTTTAGACGAGTCATTTTGCCTATATGGCCAATTTTACCTAAAGCAGGTCAAACTGCATTTAGATACTTCTACAACTCAGAATCCAATTTTGTCAATTCCAACATGATCATTCACTTCAAAAACCTATTCTAATCCATTCCTTGTACCTAAATTATCCTGTTAGTCTGAAAAATAAATTTCATCAAAGGCGGGTCCCATGGGCCAAAACTGGTTTTCATGCTTCTGAATGTCGAAACTAAATTATTTCAGCTCCTTAATTATTTTTGATCCACGTAAACCTTCTTAATCCATTCCTTGCATTCAAATTTTCCATTTGTTTGATTTGCAAATTTGGCCCAGGGTGGTCCCCACATGCAAAACTAGCTTTTGGACCATGATCTTTGTTAAGCGACAACACATCCTAAATAGGAAAGAGTTTGATTGGGACTTTTTTCTAGGTTAAATCCTTGTTATTGTTGGATTTTTTTCTAATAAATAGATTGGGTCTAAAATGAGGGTTTCCATTTCATGGTTGATTCAATTCCTAAACTCATGTAATATATCACTGGTCCAAAAAATATCAACAAATATTTGAAACAAGAAACAACTATTGAATAAATTATTTTCGAAGATTCAAAGAATATATTGGGAAACTCTATTTCCAAGTGTGGTGTTATAGCTGATTTTACCACACATGGTTGATCACATGTTGATGGTCTTCCCTGTCCCTCTATAGACTCTTTAGACCCCATGGAATTATATTATCCTTTGATGTTTCAAGAACATCCCTTAAAAACCTTGGTTTATTGTTGTATGCGAATTTTAATCCCATACTCGCGTGTACATGCGACTTCTAACCTCAAACCCGCGTACATCAGGATGTGTGCATAAGTCCAAACATTTTTGGAATTTTCCTCATAAGATTCTGAATAACTTGACTCTTGGCCTTCCAAATTCCTTGAGAATGCTCGGATCCGACCCTCCATTACCCTTTTGGAGTGCTATATAAGGAACCCCTTGGATACATTGAAGAACAGGAATTGAAGAGCAAAGAAAATATAGTCCATTGTTGCCTCAGTTTGCTAATACTTGATTCTGCATCCCTTTGTCCCTTTGGATCACTTAGTGTTCTTCCCAAGCTTTCCTTTTCTTTGTGATATTTATATCGAGAGATGGAGGATTGAGGTGGTAGAGGCCTAGGTGGAGAACTCGGTTTCTCCGATTAATAGACGTGCCGACAGAGGTTGTCACTATTGTAATATCTGATTTTATTAATAGAAATATATTTTCCTATCGAATTCGTTGCATTTGAATATGAATATTGTATCCATGTGTATTTAATTGCTTCTACATTATTGAGTATATATGCTAGAGCAGGTCTAACACACTATTATAGAGCATACTTGTCTTGTTTGTGGTTGTTGAGAGTGAATTTCTAAAGAAAGCATGAATTGGAAAAGCTCAATGGGGATCTACTTCAACCATCTGGAACAAAGTACGATTCAATATCCCTTAGTGTTATATGTTTGATTTCTATTACATATTGGGAAAGGTTGATTTCTAGTGTCAAATTTGTCTGTTGTGGTACACCTCAAGCGATAGGAAGTTTCTCTCCATAACAGAATTGGTGGCCATGTCGGGGATGTTCCTTATTTTTCTTTGGGGTCAAGGGGAAAAATGTGCTTGATCTTCTTGGCTTGCTCTCTATTTCTCCCTATTTTTGTGTCGCATTTAGTAGTATGTTCATCCATTGACACTCCCCTAGAGTGGTTTGACCCTTGGCTTGATTTTTACCACTGTCTTCTCTATATACACAGATTTTTGGCTAAAAGTCACGTACATATGTGTGTTTTTGGCCAAAAGTTGCATACACATGTAGGTTTTTGGCCAAAATCCATGTATACATGCAGGTTTTTGGCCAAAAGTCATGTACATATGCTGTTATTCTTTATACAGTCGCATACATCCTCCCTTTTTTGGTTGAGTTTGATGTGGGAAGTTGTTGGGTGGGTTGTGAGTGTGGCTGGGTCTTCTTGGGTTCTGATGTTGTCCGTTGACTGCTTCTTTCATGACCAGAGACCACTTTTCCATTTATTTTTCTTTGAAAGTAGTTTTAGTCATTTATCTTTTGGTTTTTCCATTTGTGCATTCACTCTTTTTGTCTCGGTGTCTTGTTGGGCTTGTGTTTTATACTTGTTGCAGAGACTAAGAGTTTTAAATGACTTTTACTGCATTTTTCATTCTTTTATATTGAAAAATACAAAATAGTTGCATCTTAGATATCGATTTGATGAGGTACTTGCATTGGATTGCTTGGATGAGAGTTGTATTTAGGCTTTCATATAGGAAGGATTGCATTGGAATTCAGAAAGGAATAATTTTGTATGCATCTCACGTAGTGACATACTCTATTTTTCATTCTACAAATATTTCACTTGGAATTGTTTGTTAGGTGTGCATATTTACTTCACTCCTGAGTCATAACTTCATTAGTTCCATGACCATTTCCCTTTGAGTAATCACATCCAATTAAAATCAACGCTTAATAAAATGAATTAAACTCTTTTCTTTTATAGGGTGCATAAACACGATTAGGTTTTAGGGTCTTGGAATAGTTCATTGTGGGTTAATTCTCCAAGACCACTAAACAAAACAAGTAGGTGTTTGTCCAGGTGAGAGTGTGAAATCCTTGGTATAATTGGTGTTTCTTAGGATGCTCCTCTTACACAGGAGTTAAGCACAAGGCATCATGCACGATTGTGTTTGGGACAGCCCTTGGTCACTTTTGTGAGCGTCGAAGATATTTCTAGGACTGTATTCATATCTAGGGGCTCTCTCGGGAGTTTCAGGCTTTTCTACCCTTCCCATATAGTCGATCCCTCCTATGACTATCCGCCTAAGCATTGATTATATTGGGGTGACCTTAGTTTCCTTACCTAGGTATCGTAGGGGGTACTTGCAGAGGTTATTTTGTGAGTGTCCTGTCTAGGTAGGGGTCAGACAACATAGTCACTTTACGCGTTGAAGCTGAGGGACACTATAATTAGTTACATACCTTTGCTTGTAATGTATGGGAGTTTCAATACTCTCCTAAGAGAGACATACATGATGCATTCCAGAGCTCACTTATCCTCCCATTGGCTTGCTTGCATTTTGGTTGTAGATTTTCTTAGGAGTGTGCTCTTTGTGCACTAGTTGGCCTTTGGGATTATGGTTACTTGAGTATATTTATGCTCTCTTGAGTTTGGATCCTTTTATTTTTGGCATGCCTGGTGTCTAGTCACCCATCCCTAGTCCTAGTACGGACCCTGGTGTTGGACTTGGGAGCATCACAACCCCTTACCATGCTCATGGATTTGGGAATGGTCATATTCCATCGTCTACTCCATTTGTGGAGTATTTTTATTCCCTTCGCTCGGTATTTACACCAGTGGTCACCCTCACGAGGGTGGTAGTGGATATGTGAATGTTGGGTCTACACCTTGCATTCCTTCTTATGCCCCATCATCCACTGCACCATTTCTTTTGAATGCAGTTGTCATCATCAATCCTCCCTACATCCTATAGTTTGGACTCTTTACTGACAGTTTCTGTCTTTTTTGGACTAATATTGTTGACATGTAGGGTCCATGTTTTTGCACACTCTCTCTGAGGTCTTTGATATGTTCGTGCCTATTATGCGTATCATGTCTAAACTGGCATATAGGTTAGGATTTCACATCCTCCTGCATTTTGCATGATCTTATGACCGTTTCATATTAACCTTAGGTATGAACCCATTCCATGATATCATGGAACCTTCATACTACTATTAGAAGTGGTATTGTGTGAATGGTAGAGCTTTCATATACATGGGTGCCATAGTTAGATCCTATTTTGCATTTGGTTCCCATGCTAGCATTTCTCCTTTAGGTTGCAAAAGTCCTTTTTAGTACCTCCATGTCTTTGAGCAAGACTCTCATACTCCTCTTGAACTTTATGCTGGCCATTTCCCTGGGACTCCCTTGTATATATCAAGTTGTAATTGCATTTTCATGAGTTTTTCTTGCCTTCTTGAGCATTATGCCAGCTCCCTGACTTTGATTTATCAGCGATATAGCCCGAGCTTGTATCATTTCTATCCAAGCAAATCCTTTTTACATATGTTTTGCAGCGTGATCATCCCTTTTACCAGGAGGAGACCTTCCCTTGAGTGTCGTTATCTTGCACATGTTTCCTTGCATTGAGCATAGGTGTGTTCCACTTCTTGGAACTAGTTTTCTTGTCCCTTGACACTTGTATCCTCCTAGATTTGTACTATAAAGAACTTTTATTCTTTTTCAAGATTTTCAAAATATATGAAAATTTCCAAAATAATTTAAAAACAAAAATTCGGACAGTAAAAGATGTTCTCTTTGGCAACAGTTGAGTCGTGTCACCTTCGAACAGAGCACTATGTATATCACATTTTTTGGTTGGGTTATTAGTCTAACTTTAGGATTTGTACTTGTTACTCTGAGTTTATCTCCACCGGCTGGTTAAGCTTCCAGTCCCTATGGAGCCTATGTTGATTCCTCCTATGTCACAAAGATATCCCAATTTGCATATTGAGTCCATGATACCTAGCTTCAGTCACCATTCGCCTTATGGTAATCAATTTTACCTTTGCTATGCTCATAGCAATATTTATACTTTCTTATTGCTTCCTCGAGAGTTCTCGGCTCATAGAACTCAATTCTATCTTTGTAGGCTTGAGGAAATCCACTTAGAAACCGCTGGATCTTCACTTTTTCATCTTTGATGTACCGGACATACCTCAATAATTCCAACAATTTATTTGCATATTCATCCATGGTCTACTGTCCCAATCTCAGCTCATGGAACTCCTTGATCTTGTCATCATAATACCTGTCAAAAAGGTATTTCTGCCTGAAATAATTCTTGAATTGTTTCCATTTCAGTTTCTTTTCACTGATCTTCTTTACCTGCTTGAAGTGTTCCTACCAAATGGATGCCCTTCCATTTATATTGAATATTGCAACTCATGCCTTCATGTTTCCTGAATAATCCTGCACCTGAAAGTACTTCTTTATCCCAAGAAGCCAAGCCTCAGCTTCTTGTCTCGTCTTTATCTCACCATCAAATGTAGGAGGTTTAGCTTTCCTAAATTCATCTCAAGAGCGATCCCTATGGTGTCTTATCCTTTCCCTTTTATGAGAAGATGAACTTGTATCTCCACTGGATTCTTCAGAGTCAGATGATCCACTGGAAGTCCTTCTTCTTCTCCTAGTGTTGCTCTTACTACCTTCTGGTCTTGATATACCTCACCCAGAATTTGTCTTTTTTCTATAAATCTGTCAAACTCTGTAAAATGGTAGCATTCAACTGATGTTGCTCTTCCTGGGCTTTAACCAAGTTTCTCATGGTGTCTGCAACCTCAGACGGTGTCCCCTACAATATCCTTCCATTAGACTCTATGTCCTCATTTCCATTATGGACATTTTCTCCCATGGCATCTTCTGCTCGCTCATAAAAATCCCAAGCATCATACCCATCATGGGTTCTCATGACTGAACCACCTCTGGATTTACCACACTATTCTTTCTGAAGTACTGCTCTTGGAAATTATCTATAGTTTTGCAAATGTGTTAGTAGCAAACTATTAGATGCATAATTTTAATATAAATCAAAATTACTTACCTTTTCTTCTAGAAACTCATAAAACAACAATTATGCTAAAACATATAATTTTCACTATTTCATATTCAAATATGTAACCATGGGCAGTCTGCTTAAATCTAATGAAAATCGAGTGAAAGACAGTCGAAAACTACTCGAAAAATAACTGAGAAATGCCTTTGAAAAAACCAAATATTTTTAGGCCCTATCGGACCTCATCCCAGCTATTCTGCTAACACTGCGGTAGTCAAAACAACTACACTTCTGATTTGCATCGGCAAGCAGATCGACTATTCATCAACATTCTATTCGCTTACTCCCTTCCGGTGTTTCAGCGGTCAAACCACTAATTCCCCGCTGCACATCGACAGTCTGTTGGTTTATTTCTCTCTGATGTTTTGGGTTTGGAGCGATCTAACCCTCTGAATCTTCAACAACGATGGAATTTTCTGTTCATCGGCGGGTAAAATGACTAAACTCTCACTCTGTATCAATGAGCAAACCATCTTTTGATTGGGTGCACAGTCTCTTTAACAGCCGCAATGGTGGAAAGTGTTCTTACTTCGGTTTTTGTGGCAACCGACTAGGATTTTGATTGGTGATGTCAACTATTTCTCATCGGGCGTTTCGATGGTTGAAAATTCTAAATTCATCCACTGAATCGGTGAGTTACTCATCTAATCCCTTCCACGCTAGTGGGCCTGCAATGGTCTATTATCCCGCATCTGATCGACGGTTCGCTAGTCTATTTTCGTCCGTAGTACCGGTTCCATGATCGTCTATCGTTCCAAACTTCATCGATGATAGCATAGACTAACCATGTTGCGTCAGCAGTCAGGTGTCATGCGCATCGGACAGTTAGTCCCTTCAGCTTCCGCAATGGTAGACCACAATCAAACTACATATTCTGCAACCATGGGTCTATCAGTGGTCAGAGCCTCTAGAAGCCTTGGCATCGATGCTTGGATGCTCTCCCCGTTGTGTGGTTAGTTCTTTCGATCTCCGCAATGGCGGACGTTCGGTCAACAAACTTTACCCAACGTAACTCATTGGTAACAGAACCACCTAATCATCGGCGATGTCATCAACTAACCATCACCGATGGCCGATGATTCTATGACTTAGAAAAAAAATTGGAAATCATTCACTTCTGTCTTCCTTTTATTTTTTCCAATTACGTCCCCTCCATCTCCCTTATCTTCACCTATCAACGCAACTGCTTGTCGCCGGTATTGTTCACTAAACACCGCAGCACCAGCAAACTGAAGGGCTAGTGCATCGGTGGATTAGTTTTTTAAGAATCTGCAACTGTGGCTTATCAACTTCCATCTTCCTCTGATCGATGGCCTAATCTACTAAGCATCAGCATCGGTAGTCGAAACTCTTCTCATTGGAAGACTAGTTTTCTAGGCTTCCACAAGGGCGGGCGCACAAACCACTATCTTTTTCTGATGACCGATGTTTTCGTCACTTAGAAAAAAAATTTGAACTTTCCTTTACTGCGTCAATGGTCAGAGGCTCTATCTATCGGAAGGATAGTCCTCTATCCATCCACAACGGTGGGTCTACCATCCCTTGATCCCTTCCACTATTCATCGGCGATGAATATCACTAACATTCTTTGATGGCCGACGAAGTCAACACTTAGAAGGTTTCGGAACTTCTGTGCCATCGGTGGTTGGATCAACTATCCGTTGGGTGGATAGTCCTTTAAGTAGCCACAATGACGGACGCATCATCTGCTAACCTCCATCGGTGTTTCATTGATAGCTTCGTCATAGTGGCGCTGATCGCCGATGATTTTTAACACTTAGGTGAATTTTCATGGATTTCCTTGTTGCGGGTCCCTTGTCAGGTGGTCTCCCGACCAGATGATCTGATGCATTGGCGGGACTTCAGACTAAGTCCTTCAATGATCTGATAATTTCATTACTTAGAGAAATTTTACAAAACTTCTCTTGTCATGCACAGGTTTTCTTCTGGGTAGTAGGCAACCTGCCTCTGTTAACCTATCTGTCATGGCCCATTTAGGCCCATGCTACAACCAGAGCTTTGATACCACACTGTAATGTCCCCGACCCTCCAACTGATGAAGAGGATGCTACTTTACATCAAAAAATCAGGGAATCTAGCACCATGAACATGAACATACCTATACATATAATGCTGAATCATGATACTTTAAATCATAAAACATATCACGAAGCATAACCATTCATTATACACAACGGAAGCAAAACATATCAATCAACACCTCATGCATATACCGATCAGCATTTAACATGTATATCAGCATTCATTAACATTAAATATGATTGTAGACACAAGTTAGGTAAGGATACTTATCCTATAAAGAGCTTGTTCCGCAACCAGCTGCGTCACTGCAACGTTCCACCCAACCATAGGCTTGCGTGCTCTTTAACCTCTTAGCAACACTGCCACCCCCAAGCTGGGCATGATTCCCCAAGGAATAAGGAAATTAAACAAACTTACACATATCCATGGATATCAACACCACAAGGGTACATAGTTCAGCCAAGCCAACACAGGTTGGTTTATCAGGCGAAGAGCAGATCATCCAAGCCAACAAAGTTGGGTTTATCACACTATCTAGGAGCTAGGAAAGGCTAATACTAAGCTGGTGAGCTCACTGAAGAGCTACAGACACCAACACTAGAGCCCTCCTAGATTCTATAACACCCACACACACCTAACTCAAGGAGGTCAATCCCTTCTCTGCAGCACAGTCCCTCGGACCCTGATCTTCCCTCTAGTGCTCTTCACGGGTTGTGGAGAAGAAAGCCAACTTAGTAGCTCTGTCTGTGTGGTTCTCAGCCCACTAGGTTTATCAAGCACCTAAGTCCCTCATTTACCACTCCAAAGCAGTCCGAGGACAAATCCACTGCATGCAAGCATCCATACAAAGCTATTCAATATTTTACAGGGGGAAACACAGTCCAACAATCATGGACAACCAACAGTCCGCAACACTATGAACCCTCAGCAATGATTCTCAATACAATCACTGGAGTAACTACACAGACTAGAAAATGGAAGAGAACAAAACTCCAAAACTGTGCGGGATGGAAAAAGACACAGCTAAATACAATGTGGAAGAAAATTATGGCCACGACCCAGCAATAGCGTAGCAGTCTTCAGCTCATGATTCAACGATGGAAAATAGTAGAATGATACGCAGTTTGAAATTTGTGGAAGATGGTACCCAAAACTTTATGCAGTCATGAATATGAACACACAACAAACTACCTGTCAGTGAGGAAAGAGGGGAAGGAGAACGCCCAAACAATGAATTGTGGATCTTTTAACTCAGTCCGTGTGAAGGAAGTGAATAGACTCGCGATTTGGTGAGTGGACAGACCAACAACTACGTCGTGGGGAGAGAGTGAGCGGCACGGGTGTGGTGGTGGTTTTTCTACCAGCCAATCGCTGTCCCAACTAACAACAAGAACAAACAGGGTGGTGGTGAGACATGGCTTTCCCCCATGACTCCATGCTCAACATTCCCCTTTCCTTATTCTTTGGAATCATGCCCCTTCTCAATTTAGTTGCCGCGAACATAGATACTTGGGTTATTCAATTAAAATGTGTGTTTACATGATGCCATAATTAAATATATGCCATATGTCCCGATATACCATCGGTGACCATTCCCAAAACATAAACACAACATAACCAAATCGATGGTGGGGTCTTGGCCTTTAGCTCCGCACCAAGATTATTTACAATATGTGTATCATGTATTTTTAATGCAAGCGGGGTTAAAACTGGGGTATTACAACTTTCCTCATTTCCGTACACCAGCTCACACAAAAGCCACTCATCCTTTCATGATATGACTCTACCACAGGGTTGATTCCACCTCTACACGTGCTACAAATGGCGTCGGAGAAATCGGCCCATCCGTAAGAGCACAGATTACATGCATGAACATCTCCTCCGCTATCATTTCCGCACTGGATGGGAAATTCGTACCTCAGGATTCTTCTCAGCCATCCGATTAAAGGAATATTTCATATTCGCCATCCAAATTCTATTCATCCTGTCGCCAACTTTTCTCTTTTGAATACCGCAAGCAGTTCTGGATCGCAAGGCATTCTTAGTCGTCGATCAAGATCGACCCTTCATGTAGCCATTGATCTAAGTGGGCCCCACCATTTTTTGCAACGGGAAACTCAAATATTCGTCTGCACTAGCTCACCTTGCGAAATGAATGATAGCCATAGATTATTCTCCTTCTTCATCGCAGTCGTTGATCTTTGTGACCTCTACACCTTTTTGCAATTTGAGATTGCGGTTTTATCTACACAAGTATGGATCGTGAAATGAATTTAGGTCGTGGATCTTCCCTAGACTTCATCTCAACTGTCGTAAGCCTTTGGTCTTTAACATGTTTCGTGATCTGGGAAGGAAGCTTTGATCGCACATGTTTGCTCACGCAAAGCAGCTTGGAATCATGGATCCTCCTCAAATCAATCGCAACCCTTGATTATGAATCCTACCCAATGTTACAACACACTTGTCGCTTTACTTGTTGAAGGGTGGTCACATGAAATTTGAGGGGCTGGGACCCTTATCGAACTTCCATTCGGCCCTTAAATAAACTGTTAAAATGGAGTGTTAACAACTGGCTCCATGAGGGATACTATCCTCCCAACGAGGTAGCAAAGAGCCCCCCATAGACCAAGTGCTAAAACCATTGGGCTGCTTTCAGTCTTTCTTTGACATATCCATTCTGCTCCATGCTACTGTTTCAGTGAATTCGTGCCACTCTTGCAAATCATGCTAGTGACTGTAAACCTGTGCTAGTAGCTGAAAATGAAAACAAACTGAAAACAGTAATGAAGGAAATGCTTGATAACAACTGAGCTTATTTTCTCCTACCTACTCTACCTAAGTTTNAATGAAGCCAATCAAGCAACTTGCCTAATATTCTTGTTCTTGTATGGTGCTTGATGGACAAAAATGAAACAGATAATGGGAGAAGGAAATGATAAACAAAATGATCCTTAAGGCAAAGATGCGACCAATCTTTTCCTTCACCCAGACCCTCCATGTATTCGACAACAGGGTCGTAGAAATCACAGCCACCTCCAACACGCTTTGTCAACTACTCATGGGAAAGCTGTGTGGAGCTTCCTGCTTCTAGGGAGTCATTAGGATGACGCTTGGAAGATTGTAGACAAGGACCCATGGAATATTTCTCCAATGGAATATCCCTCTCTTTGCCCAAAATTTCTGTAACAAGGGCTTGATGCGCTTCGAGAGGGAGGTCCCCAGCTTCTCCAGTGGAACCGAGTAGGAATACTCCTTCCGTGTGAGGTGGAGTATCAGAAAAAGTGTTTATATGTAAGCTGCTGCATCTGTCTTCATTCTCGTACAAGTTTCTGGCTTGCACCACCTCTGTTTCTTTCTAATTTTTCTTGGAGGCCTTATTCATATGTCATATCAACTCAAAAGAGGCATAACATAAGGGTAAGCTATCACCTCTAGTGCCCTCATCATCTTTTCTCGCTCTGCCCTCCTGATTTTGCATTGCACTTTGATTTCTTTTATCAGAAGGCAACTTTTCAAAAACTTGCTCGTCAGGTATATTCTGCAGGTACTCTTCTTCATATTCACCATACACAGGCGCACCAAACTCCTTCTTAGAATCGTCCCTAGTTGACCAACAGCGGGGTAGATCACCATCTTCAAAGAATAATCCTGTAGGACTGTTTCTTTCAACCTCAGGTCAGTCATCTTTCTATATACCATGAGAAATATTTGACAGGCCATAGGCTTCCTTCTTCTACTCGTAGGGCCCAACCAATTTCTATGTACCTTTTATTCCACCACCACGGTCCTGATTTGACAATTTCTTAGAAATCTTAAGGTTTTCCTCAACCTCCAAACAATCAGCAAACATCTACTACAGGGTGGTCGATTTTCTCTCCAAAAGAAGAAAGGACATGTCAGGAGAAAAGGCGGCTGCATAATAGATCTTAGTAGCGTTCTTAAGAGGTTGAACTTCCTTAGGCATGTTATAATAAAAGCTTGTGAATATTTTGTTAAAACTGGATACGGCCTCACCTTCATGTCTCCTCAAAGAATAAAACTCTAAAATTATTTGTTCCAGTGCCTGGCTCCTACCCCAAAACCTCAAGAATATGCAAGAAATCTCTTCCCAAGTGTTGATGGACTTAGGCTGCAAATGTTTAAACCAGACTTTGGCATCTCCTTGCAAGGATAGAGTGAAAGCCCGTAGGCAAACATCGTCATGTTCTATCTTGAAAAGGTCAGAGAAGTGCTCAAAGGCTTGTACATGTTTCTCAGTAGTCAAGTTTTCGAATTCTTCGTCGAACTTGGGGAGGTACTTGTAATATTTCATGGGAAAACCATGGAGGATAGGAGGAAATTGGAGTGATTTATGTAGGCTTGGAGAAATGGGGAAGACAAGGCTAGGTACGATAGCTAAATTATAGTCTGAGGTTTCATGAATTTCATAGGGGTGTCTTTTGACATCGAGCACCCCCAGATAAATATCTAGGCTGAAATCAGATGTACAAGATGACACAACACCTTCAGTTCGTAAAGAAGGATAAACAGGAACATATTCATGGCTCTGCTCAAGAACAGCTGGGCCATAGAAGGCTGTTTTGATAAATCTAAGAAAAGATAAGAGCAAACTTAAAAGATAGGATAAGGCATCCTGGAAGAAATGCAGACTTGAGTGCTTGGACATTCCACCTTGCATTTTTAAGCTTCATGAGGGGTCAATTTTTTAGGCGGGATCGGGCAGCCTTCCTCGGTCATTAGATTTTTGGATTACATCACCAGCGGAGTCACTAAAGTTTGAACCCTTCAAGAGTGGAGTTGCCGGGTGAAAAGTGCTCAACCTTCTTGGTGTCTAACCAATTGTTCACCATCAACAACAAGATCTAAATATTTGTCATTCTTCCCAGGGAGGATCTTCAAGTTCATCCCCGGCAATGGTGCTAGTTTGTTAGTATCGGGATTTTGAGCCCCCAAGGTCGAGCGAGGGGAGGCCACTCCCGAGAAATAGCATAACCACTTTAGACTACACCTCCAACCCTATGCAGTCAGAGGGGGATCTCTCACTTGTCACCGGAGTATACTCCACATAAGGTTGTCATTCTTGTGTGTCACCAAAGTCTACTCCGCATAGGATTTTCAGTCAGCGTAATCACAGGGATAGGATCCTGAATGGGGAAAAGTATGTTGACGAAGGTGCATGGTGGGATTATCGGGGGCAAGGGACCATGAGAAAATGGAGTCGAGACCTACACAAGAAATGATTACAAATGGAAAGAATTACGTAAAATTGGAAACAGAGGCAAGATAGCTGTTGATTTCCCAATCATGTGATATTTAACGGGCGATTTAGAAGACAAGAAGGGATAGTCCATCACATGGAGTGTTAGCGAGACGAGTTCCATGCAAATTTATAAGAACCATTGATGAATTCCTGGAACAGTGGCCAGAGCATAACGAGTATGAATTCTGAACCACTACACCCTAAGTTGCAAACATGCAAAGCAATTAACAAAATGGAGTGAAAATAGGAAACACATTTACACGTAAAGGAAATTACTTATTGGGAAAAAAAACAACACAGGAATCTCTGTTGTGAGTAATAGTCTTTCACTGCAATTTATTCATACATAGGTATCAAGCTTTACAAATGGGATCCTCAGCCCGGGATTGTTTCCCAATCCAATTCACTAACTCCATCTCTCCCTCTATCGGGAGCATTTTTTATACAATCCTAATGCTAAGACTACCGAATAAAAAGTTGTTACAAGTCTCCATCAGGCGTTAACAGTGCAAAGAGTGGAATATCACCATGTTTTACAAATATGCATGACAAACATCATGGAGCTGGTTGTTGCATTCGGATTGAATAACAGCTTGACGTGCTCGGATCCCATGATGGATGATAAGGATGATGCCTCCCTCTCTTCCTGAAACGTGTGCTTCCACCGTGTTCAAATGCATCTTTCCGCATGGTCACATGTTGACAAAGTGGTCGGCCTCCTTCGCTTGTCCAGTCACATCTGCCACCTCCTTCCTCACCGGTTGACACTGTTACACGTGGGCTCTGGAAGAAGGGTTGTATTGCTTCTAGTTGAGACAGATGTGTGGGGTGGTCTATCGTTCTTGTACTCTTCACCTCTAGTGAGGTGAACATCTCCACAGGCACAATGGTGTAGCACATCTACACCAGCCCCATCACCCTTGACAAGTGTACTTCAGAATGATGAAGGCTTTGAGCCCCTGATGCTCCCATCCAAACAAATGTTAACACAGGGAATAGTTAATGAGTGTCCCCTTCTGCGAAGGCTTTGGTGGGTGAAACGGTATCAGGGGTTCCTAGAAAAACACTTACGGGATCCAGTCCCCGCATCATTAGAGGCGCAGGTATCACTTATGGGCTCTGATGGCTGGCGTCACCATTGGCATGCAAATACTAAGGCAACAAGAGAGTGAAAACCTTCTCACCAACCATCAACACCCCCAAATGGACAAGCTTTTCAAAATAGATCTTCATCATCAAACTCTATCAAGCCTCTACAACTTTGCGGAGAAGTAGAACTCGGCTTCTGGAGACATGTAAGTTCACTCTTGTTGAACTGAAGGAAGTATTTACAGGGCTTCGAGATTGATCTTCACACAGTCTGGTCAACATTCATGCACATTCTCTCATCAAGTGTATCTGGTCTCAACATGTGTGAAGACTTGAGTAGAGCGATCCTTTACTTGCTGGGAATCTAGTCATTTGGTTTCACCGAGCGTGGCGCCTCACTGTCTGTTATGGGGAGCAGTTGTGGACAGCATCTGGTACATTAGACCCATGCTGCATACTTCATGAAGTGGATGCTCCCATGTTTCCCTATTCCTTTGAAGTGGGAAACAAAATGGTCTCCCACATCATGCTGGCTTTGCCTCGTGTGAGATGCAGATTCGTCGTCTACTTTCCTCATTTCCATAAACCATCTCACACAAAATCCACTCATCCTTTCGTGATATGACTCTGCCACAGGGTTGATTCCACCTCTACGCGTGCTAAAAATGGCATCGAAGAAATTGGGCAATCCACGAGAGCGCAGATTACATGCATGAACATCTCCTCTGCTATCATTTCCATGATGGATGGGAAATTTGTACCTTGGGAATATTCTCAGCTATATGATCAAAGGAATATTTCATATCCGCCGTCCACGTTCTATTCATCCTGCCACCAAATTTTCTCTTTTGAACACGATAGGAAGTTCTGGATCGCGAGGTGTTCTTAGCCATCAATTGAGATCAACCCTTCATGCAACCGTCGATTCAAGTGGGCCCCACCATTTTTCGCAACAGGAAACTCAGATATTCATCTGCGCTAGTTCACCTTGTGAAATGAACCGTAGCCATAGATTACTCTCCTTTTTCATCGTGGCCATTGATCTTTGCGACCTCTACACCTTTTCATTATTTGAGATTGTGGTTTTATCCACACAAGTATGGATCACGAAATGACTTTATGCTATGGATCTTCCCTAGATTTCATCTCAACCGTCAAAAGCCTTCGGTATTTAACACGTTTCGTGATCTAGGAAGGAATATTTGATCACGCATTTTTTCTTGCGTGAAGCATCTTGGAACCGTGGATCCTCCTCAAATCAATTACAGCCCTTGATTATGAATCATGCCCAATGTTACAACACACTTGCTGCTTTCCTCGTTGAAGGGTGGTCACATGAAATTTGAAGGGCTAGGGCCCTTACCGAACTTTCATCTGGCCCTTAAATCAACTGTTAAAATGGAGTGTTAACAAGACATAGATGGATATAGAGAAGAGTAGCATTAGAGGAGGCTACATTTCACTCCAGTATAGAATGTTTTGATTTACCTAGAGGGTACAAACTAGTATGGCCTTAGATATGTGAGAGATCAGAGGTGTAACACCCCGGTTATGACCCCATTTGCATTAAATATATATGATGTATATATTGTAATTAATCGTGTGTGGAGCTAAAGGCAAAATCCCCACCATCGATTTGGTTGTGTTATGTTCAATGATTAAAATCATTGCCGATGGTATATTGTGATATACGGCACATCACAGTCTTCGCATCATGTAAATATGCACTTTAATTAAAATGAACCCCAACCAGCGATGTCAATGCAACGATGATAAAAAGGGCATGATTTTCCTAAGGATAATGGGGGTAATTCTTAAACTTTGAACCAGTGGGGAATAGCCAAGTGTCAACTACCACACATTAAAAACCCTGATGTAGTTGGGTAGTTATTATTGGGAATTGGTTGGTGGCAGGACTTCCAGTCCTTGCCCACATGCCCACTCCACCAATAGACTCTTCATCCTCACATGGGAAGGGAAACCCCTACCCATTACTCCATTCTTTCCTATCCTCATGCACAGGCGGGGATTGCTCATCCTCATGCACAGGACTCTTCATTGTTTTCCTCACGTAGAGACCTACCTGGAGAAACCGTTTACTGTCAAACACAATTTTTCTTGTGAAGGAGCCGTTCACGATTTCTGCAGTGGGTGTATGTTTTTCTGACCAATTTGTGGCATGTGTATATGTTTTTCCTCTTGTCCATGATGAGAGTCTGATTTCTCTTCCATTTTCGGACTGTGTGTCTTCCCGTTTCTTCAATGTTGAGATTGGGTTGTTGTTTTCCCCACGTTTTTCATTTGTTGTGGCCTCATTTACGTTTTTGAGCTATTGTGGGTTATTATTGAGTCATTTTGGCCACGATAGGTCCAAGAATGACTCAGGGATTGATTTCCCCAGTCAAAGTTCTGAATGGCTTGGTTTTGCTGCGTGTATGCAATGGTTGGTCTTCAGACTGTGTTGGAGTGGGAATCAAGGTTGGAGTATGCTTGATAAACATAGTGTGTTTGGGAGCCACACAGACAGAGCTAAAGGGCTGGATTTCTTCTCCACAACCCTTGAATAGCACTGGAAGGGATTTCAGGGCCTGAGGGATTGTGTAGCAGAGAAGGGACTGATTTCCTTCTGTTGGGTGTGTGTGGGTGTCCTAAAATTCAAGCTAGTTCTGGTGTAGCTCTCCTTAGCTCTTCAATGATCTCACCATCTTAGCATTCATCTTTTCCCAGCTCCTTGATGGCCTGATAAACCCAACTGTGTTGGCTTAGCTGATTTGTGTATCCTTAGCTATGTGTAAGCCTGCTTGTTCCTTATTCCTTGGGGAATCATTCCCAACTCGAGGGTGGCAGTGTTGTTGAGAGATTAAGGAGCAAACTGGCCTATGGTTGGATGGAACGTTGCAACGACGTAGCTGGTTGCAGGACAAATTCCTCACGAGATAAGTATTCTTATCTATTTCATCTCTGCAATTATATTCACAATTATATTTGATGTCTAATGAATTACGATGAACATGTTGAATGCTTGAATGTATGGTTTTGCTTCCGCTGTATGTTAAACAATTATGCATCTCTGCATGTTTTTACTTACAATCATTTTAATTCAGTTTATATGTATGTACATGTTCATGGGGCTATTTTCCTAGTTGGCTAATGGATTGGTAGCATCGCCTTCGCTGATCGGAGGGTTGAGGATGTTACAGACTAATATCAGAGCTCATGTTGTAGCATGGGATCAATGGGCCGTGAATATGCAGTGATGGAGGTAGGTTTCCCTCTACCCAGTAGAAACCAAAAGAAATCAGAGAAATGACAGGAAATTTCAACATAAATTTCCTAAGTGTTGGAAACGTCAAAAGGCTTAGGCTGAGGACCACCCGATATGTCGGAGTACTTAGCCGCAGGGATGATTTTAAGGAACCATACTTATTTAAAAGTGTATAAATGTTGGCAAATATTACCAATTCTTAAAACGCCAACTATAAAATGATTGGTGATATTTTTCAAAAAATATTTTAATTTCCAAGGATTTTATATCATTTATATAATAATTTGGCAATTTTTAGCGTGAAAAAATTTTACCCCCTCAAAATTGGGCGAAACAGGGCATCAAAAAATGAAAAATGGCGAATATTTTTTGGAAGAAAAACATGGAAAATAGCCCACTAGGATAAAATTCGCCCTTAAAATTATCCCTGCTTAGCCGGAAGCTCCTCTGATACATCAGATAGCCTAGATAGAATTCTTCCCGATGAGAACTGCAGAATGAAAATTCTCAAAATTTTTCAAGTTGGAGTTTTGTCGGTGGTTTCGGCGGGAAGGAACTGAGGGCTTCAACAGAGAGAAGCTGATGGTCTCGGCTAAGCTAAGCCGAGACATAGCTGAGGAAGAAACCACCGAGGGAATTTTTTTTTTTCTAAGTGTTGAAAGAATCATCTTAGATCAGCTGAATACTGCCGAAACGTCGACCCATTTATATGGAAGGACCCCTGATGCCTCCGAAGGAGGAAGCGTAAAGAGCGCCGAAACCTTCGGCTGGAAAAGAATGAAGGTCCTACAATGACGGCGGAAGGTAGATGATGAAGGTGCTGATACATTGGCAGGAAAGAAAAGGAATGGTGAGTCGCAGTGGTGGCAGAAGGAAGAGGATGAGAGAGCTAATACAATGGTGGGGAAAGGATGAAGGACTTCCGATGACGCAGAGGAGAAAATGCGAAGGGGAGCAGAAAATAAATTTTCACCGAAAATTTTTCGAAGTGTGAAAATCGTCAAAAGTTGATCATTGAAGTGGAGATGAGGTGTCAGCCGGGATCTCCTGAAGGACACTGAAACGTTGGAGGAATTTAGTGGATTGACTAGCCGATGCGGCGGCGGAGGAAGGAAGAAATTTTTTCGAAGTGCAGGAAGTTTCGGAGAAATTTGGATGATCGGTCTGCCGATACATTGTAGAAAATTAGATGATCGGTTTGCCAATAATTCAGAGAAAGTTAGAAGATTTGTCTGCCGATACGTTGGAAGCCAGAGGAGGATAGGGCTGAAATGTCAGAAACATTTAGTTGATTAGACCACCGATGAGCATCAGATGAAAGATGAAGATCAGACTGCCGAAGTGTCGGAAGCTTAGTCAACTAGTGACCTGATACGTTGAAAGCTTAGTCAACTAAGGACCTGATACATCGAAATATTAGTTGGGAAGAGACCCGATTTAACAAAGGGAAATTTTGAGTTTTCAAGACGGATTTATCAGTGGATTTCAATGGTTTTTCAGTGGGATTTTCAATAGTTTTTCAGTGGGATTTTCAGCAGTTTTTCAATGGATTTTTAGGGCTGAAAAGGAGAAAATGGAAGCGATATTATGTGCCAGATTGCACGAAAATAAAATATTTACAACAAAAAAAAACGAGGGTACTTCTCTTGACCTTCCCTACAGTGGAAAGCCCCCTTAACCCCTGTCGTCCCCCTGAGACAGTCGTTCTTCTGTGTTTTAGGAAAACTTGTAATTGTATGATTTTTTTCAAGAGAAGGTAAGTAATTATGATTTGTATAAATGTTATGCATCTAACAGTTGTGTTACTAACACGTTTGCAAAATCATAGACACCTTCAAGGGCAGTATTTCAGGTAGTGCAATTTGGTAAAGTAAGTGGTGGTTCAGACATTAGAACCCATGATGGATATGCTCAGGATTCCTGCGAGTGTGCGTGAGATTCCATGGGAGAAAATGTCCGTAATGGAAATGATGATATAGAGTCTAATGGAAGGAGATTCCAAGAGACACCACCAGATATTGCAGCCACCATGAGAATATTGATTAAATCCCAAGAAGAGTAGCATCAGTTGAATGCTGCTATGTTGTACAGTTTGACAGACTTACAAAGGAAGATAGACTCTAGACAAGGTATAGAAAAACCAAAAGGCAGTAAGAGCAGTACCAGGAGAAGAAGAAGGACTTCAGGTAGGTCATCTGGTTCCGAATAATCTAGCGGGGATTCAAGCTCTTCTTCTCGTAAGGGAAAAAGAAAGAGGCACCATAGGGATCGCTCTCGGGATTAATTTTAGAAGGCTAAACCTCCTACATTTGACGGTGAGGTAAAGAGTATACAAGAGGCTCAAGCTTGGATTCTTGGGATAAAGAAGTACTTCCAAGTTCAGGATTATTCGGGAAACATGAAGACAAGAGTTTCCATATTCAATCTGAATGGAAGAGCGTCCATTTGGTGGGAACACTTTAAGCAAGTAAAGAGGATCAATGAAAGGAAACTTAAGTGGAAACAGTTCAAGAAGTATTTCAAGCAGAAATACCTTTCTGACAGGTATTATGATGAGAAGATTAAGGAGCTCCATGAGTTGAGATCGGGGAAGCATACCATGGAAGAGTATGCAAATAAGTTCTTGGAAGTGTTGAGATATGTCAGGTACATCAAAGATGAAAAAGTGAAGGTCTAGTGTTTTCTGAGTGGATTACCTCAATCTTACAAATACAGAATTGAGTTTTATGAACCTAGAACTCTTGAAGAAGCAATAAGGAAGGCTAAGTATTACTATGAGAAAAGAAAAGGTAAACCTGATTACCATAAGGCATGGAAGGACAAGAATAATGAGAAGTTTGACCAAAGAAGGAAAGGTGTCAAACCTTCTAACTTCAGGAATTAGCAGAAGCCGCCATCCCAAGCTACGAGTAAGCCAGTTGGAGTGATAGGAGAAAAGCCTAAAGATCCACAGCAGAATAGAGGACCGCTCCAATGTTGGAAATGTGGAGGACCCCACATGCGCATAAATTTTCCACTCAAGAATGAGAGTGCAAGGCCAGCTTACAAACTTCAAGAAGCAGAAACAGTGGGTCAAGTAGCAAGGGTAGTCCCTAGGATTTATGCAGTCCTGAAGGACCGCCAGGAAGATCACTAGTCAACTATGGTTGAAGTTACAAGTAATATTGTTGAGCAATCTGTTTCTATTTTGATTAACCTTGGTTCTAATCATAGTTACATTACCCCTAGAGTAGTGGATATTTGTGCTTTTAAGAAAGTAAAGCATAGAAAATATTGGTTAGTTCAACTAACCATTGGAACTAAGAGAAAGGTTAGTGAAGTGGTAGAGAGATGTCCACTAGTCATGAATGGATTGGTCACTTGTGTAGATCTGAATGTTCTACCACTTGGTTTCTATGATGTTCTCATTGGAATGGATTGGTTCAAAGCTCACAGGGTGAAGCTTGACTATTATAATAAGACTTTTGAATGCATGGATGAAGAAGGGAACCCAGTAGTGGTAAAAGTTAATCCAAAGGTGATTTCAGTAAGGCAGGTTTCAGCAATGTAGTTGAAAAAGTTCTGTAGGAAAGTTTTCCAATTGTATGCAGCTCATATTTTGGAGACAATAGAGGATGAAACTCCTAGGTTGTAGGACTATCAAGTGTTACAGGAATTCAAGGATGTTTTTCCTGATGAGATTCCAGGGCTTCCTCCAAAGAGGGACATTGATTTCACAATTGAACTTGTGCCAGGAGTAGCACCCATGTCTAAGACACCCTATAGGATGAGTACAACAGAGATGTTAGAACTAAAGATGCAACTGTAAGAGTTGTTGGAAAAGAATTATATCAGGCCGAGTGTGTCTCCTAGGGGAGCACCAGTTCTATTTGTAAAGAAGAAAGACAGTACACTCAGTTTGTGTATTGATTACAGACGGTTGAACAAGGTTATTGTGAAGAATAAATATCCTTTGCCTAGGATTGATAACCTCTTTGATCAAATGAGAGGATCAAAGGTCTTTTCCAAGATTGAATTGAGTTCTGGTTACCATCAAGTGAGAATCAAGGATGAATACATTCATAAGACAAACTTCATAACAAGGTATGTACATTATGAGTTTGTAGTGGTATCATTTGGCCTCACAAATGCACCCGCTACATTTATGTGCCTTATGAATAGTGTCTTTAGCAGGTATTTGGACAAGTTTGTTCTTGTTTTCCTTGATGACATTCTTATTTATTCTAAGAATGAGGAAGAGCATGAAGGGCATTTGAGATTGACATTGTGATTGCTCATGAAGCATCAGTTGTATGTGAAGCTGAGCAAGTGTGACTTCTATAGAGATAGAATTTAGTATTTGGGTCACATTATCTCAGAAGAGGGTATATCTATGGACCCTGAAAAGATTGAAGCCATTATGAATTGGCATACTCCAAGAAATGTGACAAATGTAAGATCTTTTATGGGACTTGTAGGATACTATAGGAGATTCATTGAAGGATTCTCCCAAGTTGCACATGCCATTACTTCTTTGCAAAAGAAGGGGATAAAGTTTGAATGGACATCAAGTTGTGAAGAAAGCTTATAGTAGTTGACAAATCTTCTCACCAGTGCACCAGTATTGAAAGTTGTAGTTCCAGAGAAATATTTTGTGGTGTGTACCGATGCATGCGGATAAGGGCTTGGAGGAGTCCTTATGCAAGACAACCATGTGATATGTTACGAGTTGAGAAAGCTGAAGGAGTATGAGAAGAACTATGCCACTCATGATCTAGAGCTTGCAGCCATAGTACATGCCCTCAAGATGTGGAGGCATTACTTGATGGGTAGAAGATTCGAACTAAGGACAGACCATTGTGGTTTGAAGTATCTATTTGATTAGCCTACTCTGAATGCTAGGAAAGTGAGATGGCTGGATTTTTTATGTGAGTTTGATTTTGAAATTAAGCACATAAATGGGAAAGAGAATAAATTAGCTGATGCACTCAACAGGAAGATGCAAGAAATGCATGCGGAATCTCTTATTATTTTTCAGTCAAATTTGAGGCAACAGATTGTTAATCATATTGTTGGAGATAAATTATATGAGCAAGTAAAAGACAAATTGCAGCAACAAAGTCTTGACAAGAGGTATGAGGGATATAAATTGGAAAAACATGGACTTATTACTTATAAAGGCAGAATTTATATTCCAAATGTGGCAGATTTGAGGAGGGTTGTTATGGATGAAATCCATCAAGCTCCGTATTCTGGTCACCTAGGATACCAGAAGACAATTGCTACCGCCAAAAAATAGTACTTTTGGCCAGGAATGAAAAAGGACATGGCTGAATACATTTCAAGGTGTATGAAATGTCAGCAGGTAAACGTTGAGCATCAACATCCCCTAGGTTTGTTGCAGCCTTTTGCAGTTCCATAATGGAAATGGGAGGTTATTTCCATGGATTTTATTACAGGATTGCTGATGACTTGGAGAAAACATGATTCCATCATGGTTGTGGTGGACAAGTTGACAAAGGAAGCACATCTTATACTGGTTAATTCTACACATAAGACTGATGACATTGCAAAGATCTTCATGAAGGATATTTTCAAATTGCATGGATTTCCTAAGGCAATAATCTCTGACCGAGATGTCAAGTTCACTTCCAATTTTTGGAAGGGGTTATTTGCGGATTTGGGTACAAAGATAAACTTCAGCACTGCATACCATCCTCAGACTGATGGCCATACTAAGAGAGTTAATCAAGTACTGGAAGAAATGCTTCACATGTATGTGATGGACAAACCAACCAAGTGGGAAGATTACTTACACTTGGTAGAGTTGGTTATAACAATGGACAGCAAGCATCCTTAGGGATGAGTCCGTATGAATATTCGTATGGAAGAAGGTGTAGGACACCAGTGACTTGGGATAATCCAGTGAATAGGGTTGTGCTTGGTCCTGAATTGCTCAAGGAGATGGAGTAGGAGGTTGTAAAAATCAGGCAGAATCTGAAAGCAGCACGGGACAGGAAAAAAATCTATGCAGATAAGCATAGGGTGAACAGGGACTTCAGTGTTGGGGATCATGTTTACCTCTCAATGAGGGCAAGGAAGAGTTCCTTGAGGGTTGGAAGTGGTGCCAAGTTTTCACCAAGATATTGTGGTCCATTTGAAGTGCTTGAAAGAATAGGGCCAGTTGCATATAGACTTGCATTGCCTACTAGCACTAGAGCTCATAATGTTTTTCATGTTTCTTTTCTTAAGAAATATGTACATGAACTTAACCATGTGATAAATTGGAATGTGATTTAGGTGGAACCCAAAGGAGAGTTCTTAATCGATCCAATGTGCATCCTCGACATGAAGGTCGCAATGCTCTGAAACCGAGGAATAGGGCAGGTAAAGGTGCAATGGGAGAACTATGGACTTGAAGAGGCTACATGGGAGCTGGAGGATTCCATGCGGTTGGCACATCCATTTTTGTTCAATTCTACGGAAAACTGAGGCAGTACCAGTGTAGCATTTTGTTCAAATTTTGTAAAGCACTGAGGACAATGCTATTGAAGGGGGAGGGGAATGTAACACCTCGGTTTTGACCCCATTTGTATTAAATATATATGATGTATATATTGTAATTAATCGTGGTGTGGATCTAAAGGAAAAATCCCCACCATCAATTTGGTTGTGTTATGTTCGGCGATTAAAATCGTTGCCAATGGTATATCATGATATACAGCACATCACAGTTTTGGCATCATGTAAATATGCACTTTAATTAAAATGAACCCCAACCAGCTATGTCAATGCAACCATGATAAAAAGGGCATGATTTTCCTAAGGATAACGGGGGGGATTCTTAAACCTTGAACCAGTGGGGAATAGCCAAGTGTCAACTACTACATTAAAAACTCTGATGTAGTTGGGAAGTTATTGCTGGGAAGTGGTGGGTGGCAGGACTGATAGTCCTTTCCCACACTCCCACTCCACTAGCAGACTCTTCATCCTCATGTGGGCAGGGAAACCACTACCCATTACTCCATTCTTGTCGATCCTCACACACAGGTGGGGATTTCTCATCCTCACGCATAGGATTCTTCATCGTTTTCCTCATGCAGAGAGCTGGAGAAACCATTTATTGTCACCCGCAATTTTTCTTGTGAAGGAGCCATTCACGATTTGTACATTGGGTGTATGTTTTTCTGACCAATTTGTGGCTTGTGTATATGTTTTTCCTCCTCTCCATGCTGAGAGTTTGGTTTCTCTTCCATTTTCAGGTTGTGTGTCTTCCTGTTGCTTCAATGTTGATATTGGACTGTTGTTTTCCCCACGTTTTTCATTTGTTGTGGCCTCATTTACATTTTTGAGCTGATGTGGGTTATTATTGAGTCATTTTGGCTACGATAGGGCCAAGAACAACTCAAGGATCGATTTCCCCAGTCAAAACTGTGAATGGCTTGGTTTTGCTGTGTGTATGTAGTGGTTGGTATTTGGACTATGTTGGAGTGGGAATGAAGGTTGGAGTATGCTTGATAAACTTGGTGTGTTTGGGATCCACACAGATAGAGCTAGAGGGCTTGCTTTCTTCTCCACAACCCCTGAAGAGCACTGGAAGGGAGGTCAAGGCCTGAGGGACTATGTAGTAGAGAAGGGATTGATTTCCTTGTGTTGGGTGTGTGTGGATGTCTTAGAATTCGGGCTAATTCTGGTGTAGGTGTCCTTAGATCTTCAATGAGCTCACCAGCTTAGCATTCAGCTTTTCCCAGCTCCTTCATGGCCTGATAAACCCAACTATGATGGCTTGGCTGATTTATGTATCCTTGGCTATGTGTAAGCCTACTTGTTCCTTATTCCTTGGGGAATCATGCCCAGCTCAGGGGTGATAGTGTTGCTGAGAGATTAATAAGCACACTGGCCTATGGCTAGGTGGAACGTTGCAGCGACGTAGCTGGTTGCGAGACGAATTCCTCACAAGATAAGTATTCTTGTCTATTTCATCTCTGCAATTATATTCACAATTATATTTGATGTCTAATTAATTATGATGAACAATTTTGAATGATTGAATGTATGGTTTTCCTTCCACTGTATGTTAAAAAATTATGCATCTCTGCATGTTTTTACTTCCAAGCATTTTACTTTAGTTTATATGTATGTACATGTTCATGGGGCTAGTTTCCCGGTTGGGTAATGCTTTGGTAGCATCCTCTTTGCAGGTTGGAGGGTCGGGGACATTACAAGAGGATATGCATATAGGGATATGGTACAGAGATGAATAGTGAATATTTAGTATATTGTGATGGATGACAAGATAACCAATGTATTGACAAAGCCTCTAATGACAGTGAAGTTTGACTACTTCAGGGACAATATTGGAGTTGTTCATTTAGGTTTCCATATCAATAGGGAGTGATGAGTCCCTATTGTCTTCATATCTAGCATGAAAAAGAGTTGGATATATGGAATATGTATGAGAACTATGCCTAGTATGAAAAAGTATTGGTCACCGCATGAGTGCATCCAGTATGAAAAAGGACTGGTCACTGTACGGGTGCGCCTTGTATAAAAAATGATTAGTAAATGTAGAAATATCATGGTCATATATTTATGGGTAGATACCCACAGGGTTGGTGATATCACCAAAGGTATATCCCACGATGACTGGTCATATCATCAAGGATAGATCCCAACATGGTTGGTTTCATCCCCAAAAGGAAGATCCTAGGAAGGTCGGTCATATCATTGAATAGGAAGATCTCAATGAGTTGTGGTCTAGCATTCATTTCTGGAAGTTGTGGTCTGGAATTAATTTGCAAATGTTGTGTTCTAGTATTCATTTGAAGAAGTTATGGTCTAGCATTCATTTGCAAACATTGTGGTTGGGAACTCATTTGCAGACGTTGTGGTCCTACATTCATTTGTGGGTGTTTTGTTCCTGCATTCATTTGTGGATGTTTTGTTCTTCTATTCATTTGTCGACATTGTGTTCCTATATTATTTGTGGACATTGTTGTCCTTCATTCATTTGTGCATGTTGTGGTCCTACATTTATTTATGGATGTTCTAGTCCTACATTTATTTGTGGATGATGATATTCCATCATTCTTTATGTTGTGAGTGATTCCACATTAATTTATGGATGTTGTGTTGTGTTTTGTTTCCATGTGGGATATTGCAGGTATTTCTCAAGATGATGATGCTTGAGGTTATGTGATATGTCAATATGTGATGCTTGTGATGATAAGACAATATGTGATTCTCATAATGATGCAATGATATGTGATGCTCGTGATGATGTGATGAGATGTAATGCTCGTGATGATGCGACGAGATGTGATGCTCGTGATGATGTGATGAGATGTTCTGCTCATGATGATGTGTTGATATGTGATGCTCATGATGATGTGACAAGATGTGATGCTCATGATGATGTGATGAGACATGATTCTCATGAGGATGTGACTAGATGTGATGCTCATGATGATCAAACGAGATGTGATACTCGTGATGATGCGGCAAGATGTGATGCTCATATTGATGTGTCGAGATGTGACGCTCATGATGATGTGTCAATATTTGATGCAACTTATGATGTGTCAATATGCAATGTTACTAATGTGTTGAGATGTGATGCTTGTGATAGATGATCATGATGATGTGATGAGGTGTGATGCTCATGATGATGCTTGTGATCATGTTCTCATGATATGATGATCAAGATGTGATTCTATGTGATGATGATGATGTTGATGTATCTTGAAAAAGTCCTATGATCTATAGACTTACTAGTCAGTTGTATAGATGTATTGTTGTCCCATAGAATGCCTTCCTTGTTAAGAGGGAGTGTTAAAGAATTGTAACTACGAAAGATATTATATTTTGTATTATTATTTGTATTCCTCTCTTTGGATATGGTGTTCCTCTTATTAGGGATTTCATTGATGTATTTGGACATGTAAAGTCTTGAGGTAAAACCTCTATTGTAATTCAGGTCAGAATTTTCCACAAAAGTATTATTAAAATGTAATTTTGAGTCTCCCAAGGAAATTCGGCCCTAATTGGGAGGATAATTTGGACCTGTTGGGTTATTAGGTATCTCCACTTGTCAGTATAAATAGGGTAGGTTCCTCCCTCATTTGGACACACTCAGAACTCAAGCAATTTTGATAGAGAGAAAAGGAGCAGTCCATCTAGGATAGAGCAAGTAGTCAAGTATTGTTCTTGGGTTCTTACACTGTACTTGGTTGAAGTCTATATCAAGGAAGTTTGGTTGGGTTTTCTTCCCCATGATGGTTTCCTGGGATAAATCTATGTGTTATTTTGTGTGGTTGTGTTTGGATTTCTTTCAGTGATCCTTTTGCATATGGCTATGATGTTATGATGTTAAATGCTTTAATATATTGTATAACCATTAAAATATTAACACTATGGTCAGGGTTTTATCGACTCAATAACTTGTAAATTTATCTTCTTCTCCTATATGAGAATGTCAAAAACCTTTCTTCTACATTTAAGATGAAATTCCCCAATGTTACCAACCAAGGATAGCCTAGACTTGTGTCAACATTTTTGTCATACATAGATGTAATGTTGAATTGGGATATCAAATAATAATCATTAATTTCCAACTGTATATTTTTTATTCCATGTCATTTACACCATTCATTTTGTTCGAATATATTAGAATTTGGAATCATCAATTGATTGGCCAAGTCAACATTAATGTAATTGTAGTATTTATTTGAACAAATAGATATGCTAATATCACTTTCTTGAATAACCCCACTAATATCTAATAGCAAAAAGTAGTACCCCTATTTTTTACTTGGAATGTATCAAATTAGATTATGTAAATAATGTTAATATCCTAGTATGGATTCCTAGTGCAAAGATTAAGGTCAATCCTTGATTAGTGAATGGAGAGGCCGGTATAATGTAAATATGTATATATGGACCATGTGGTTGGCTTGTCATGCTAACTCAAAAGCTATACAAATATTATATTGGAAAATAATAAAATGTTCTAAGATGATTGTGGAAAGAGCACTATAGGGGATATGATTCCACTAAAGAGGAAGATAAAAGGGGGCATATAGGAGATCGAATCCTCTATTTCCAAGTTTCGATATTAGAAATCATCCAATTGCTTAAATGTGCTTTAAATGAGCCAACTAAATCCTTTTGACTATTAAATTCAATTAATGAATGCATGTGTGAGGTTGGATGGGAAAATATTCTCATGTAGTTAGCAAAGCATGGGATAAATATGTTGATTTTTTTATTGAACTTTGGTCTTTAAAAATTTAAATGCTCAAATACTCAATACTTGAAATCAATGAACCATTCATACACATAAACATTCAGCCATAACACAAGATGTATCCTAGGCAAAACCCTCAAAACATTGAGGATGAGAAACCATAGCAATTATTCAAGTATAATTATGATAAATAACATAGAATGTATTTTACAATGGTAGATTACTTTCGACACTCCAGGTGAAAGATAATAAAATAGTGAGAATTGAGCAATAGATAAGAGAGATCAACTGGATCAACTATGCAATGAGTTCAATACATTAAATAGCTTGTCAAACCAGTTCCATGCAAGAAATAATGAATAACTGCAAGGGAATTATCCTCCCATGCAAACTATAGCAAATTCCCTTCTTGGATAATTGTTGTGCACTTCGGTTTCTTCATTTTTGCATTATCAATACATAATTCCTTATTTCCTTGACATTAAACAATGCTTAATTGAATTCATGATGAACTCGCCTTCAAACTGATTGCATGACCACTTAGTTAGGATACTAACTTACGTGTCATAATGTAATAACTCAAGTGTATCCATGCAAACACTTTATTAACTGAAGTGTCATCTTTTAGTTTAACTAAAGTTTTATCGTGCAAAAATATTTAGTTAACTAGTTCCTTTTTATTAACACTTTAGTTAAATAATATTTAACTAAAATTATGTTGCTTGATTTACTGAAGTCACTGTTGCAAGTTCTCCTTTAATTAATCGATGTATACATTGTTTCTTCAACTGGATCTTAACAATATTTAACTGGTGCATACATTGTTTCTTTAACTGAAGCTTAATAATATTTAATTGGTGAATATATTGTTTCTTTAATTGAAACTTAACAATATTTAATTAATGCATATATTGTTGCTTTAACTGAACCTTAACAATATTTAATTGATGCATATATTATTACTTTAAGTGAAGCTTTAACAATTTGAGGTCATGAAGTCATCTCATAAGAAATATGGATTCTCTTATTCTCTATGCATTTATCGTTATCCCTTATCTTTTACTGCATGGTTAATACATGCTAACTTTAATTATCTATCATATCATATCATACTAAGAATATTTTTCAGATGTTGTGATCATATTATATTACTCTTGGACAAAATGATCATATGCTAAAGTAATTCTCTCTAGAGGTGGCCAATCTCTAAAGGACACTTAATAGAAATGGTGACCATGGTTAGTAATACATCACAAAATATTAATGCTTCAAAAATCAAAGAATTTACCTCTATAACTGGACGTCCACCCCATGGGTACCTACTATAACTAGAGGTCCACATGAGAATATGACTTGACATGCAAGTCTTGAGCCTTGTCCAACAAGAATTTACATCATTACTTTGATATATCAAAGCATTCACCTCAACACATGAGGAATAATATTTTGCACTAAATGCTTAGCCATTATTGAGTCCAAACCAAGAATTCTACTCAAAGTTCATGAGTTCCACTTAGACTCCCTACCTCAACACATGAATCCCAATCCTGGTTTCACAAGATTGTCTTGGAGAATGACTCATTATGTTTTTTAACCCAAAAAATTACCCGATTAGCTCTACATAACCTACACCACAAAGACATCCATGAAATTTCCCTCATTTGACCCACACACCCTTGCAAAAGCTCAAAAAACACAAAAAGGGCTTAAAACCCCCTAAAAAGAGCCAACATAGCTCTCACATGGGCTAAAAACTCCAAAAAGGGGCTAAAACCCCTCAAACGAGATTAAAATCCCCAAAGGAGCTAAGAAATGGGTGAAAGGGGCTTAAATCCCAAAAAGGGACTAAAGCCCTGACTAAGGGCTTAAAACCTTAAAACCAAAGAAAAAGCTATAAATAGAGGGGTGGGGGTCACTCTCAAAACATTCCTTCTCTCCCTATCATTATGCTGCCTATGTGAGTTCCTTGAGACCCTTTCCTCTCAAGCCATTCACCCCTCTCCCCCATAGCTCCATAAGCTAAAACCCCATTCCATAGAGAGGTGCTTCCAAAGCTAGGGCATGATGGCCCATTTCCACAAAGGCTGAAGGTATAACCATGTGTTTTTGTTGATAGTTTAGTTTTCTAGATCATGTTTATTTGCAAGTTTATTTGCTCATAGTTTGTTGCATGTTCTCCTCTAATTGCTTGTAGCCATTTCTTATTTTTTCTAACAGTTTCTTGCAGGGTTTCCATGGCTGAAAGCTAACATTTCCTTGCAGGTTTTTTCTTCCATCCATAGGAACCCTACCCTTTCGTCCTATATATGGAAGGTAGTCATTCTTTCTCATAGCTAGGGCGAAAGCCCTACTACAATGTTGTCATTTTAATACACCCTCTCAACAAGGGAGGAATTCTCTACCACACCAAGCTTGTATTGAAAGTACCTATACTTCATCACTGACCAAGGCTTTGTTAACACATATGCATTCTACTCATCAGTTGCAATGTACTGAATTTTTACTGCACCTTTTTGTACCATTTCACTAATGAAGCAATACTTCATCTCAATGTGTTTCTAATTATCATGAAACACGGGTTTTTTGAAAATCTTGATGAAGCTTTGATTGTCATAGAAAATGACTATAGAATCAACCTTTTAACCTAGCAAGTGGCCTCCTAAGCTACACTACTTCTTGGAAATATACTTTGCTTATGTAGTATTAGTCACAATACACTTTTCTTTTGTAGTACTACTCGCAATATAATTTTCTTCTATAGTACTAGTCATAATACACTTTGCTTCTATAGTACTAGCCGCAATACACTACCAATCCAATTGGAGTTGGAATAATCAAATAAATTTACCTCATCACTGGAGGAAAATATGAGTCCATAAGCAATAGTACCTCAAAGGCACATAACAAAATTCTTAATGTCTATGTCTAGTCTCAAACATTATTTTACTCACGGCATAACATATAACAGGTCTACTATGTATCAAGTACATTAAGGTACCAATGAGTTGTATACACTTGGTAACATCCACTGGATCCAATCCAAGATCTAAATCATGTAGTTTCCTCAAATTAGAAACTATCAGTGTAAATATGGACTTGCAATCCATCATACCAAACCTTCACAACACATCAATTATGTTCTTTCTTTGCAGAAGGAAAATCTCATCTTTCCTTTGTCAAAATTCAAGAAAGAACTGCATAATAATCAAGTATTTGAACTAAGAATTGAGCTCCCACTATCTATTGTTCATCTTCAATAAGAAACAAAACATAAACATAGAGAACCAATATCAACAAATGGTTTTTCACAATATTGAAGTATATGTTTGGATCATCTTCTCTCTTAGAGATACCTAGTCTTTGAAGATATTTTTCAATCCTCAAATACCAATCGCTCAAGGATTGTTTAATCCCATACAAGGCTTTGTTTAGTTTACATACATGGAAATATTCCCATAAAGTACAAACGTCTCATTTTGTTACATATAGACCTATTCCTCAACCTCACTATTAAGGAAGGAAGTCTTCACATATATCTGGTGAATATTCCATCCTAGAAAAAATGCAAGTGAGATCATAGATCGAATAGTGGTGTACCTGACCACATGAGTGAATTTCTTATCATAGTTTGTCTTCTTTCATGAAATAAATCTAGCTTTTATACATTTCAACATTGTCATAAGTAGCATGCTTAACCTTATAAATCTATCTATAAGTTTAATATGGAATTCCCTTCATTGTTTAGGAACAACTTCCCAAGCATAATTATTTATAATAGATTAGTATTCCTCAACCATTACATATTTTTTATACACTACAAGGAAAAGGGCATGTAGCAGAGCTTATAGCAGGTTCTCCTCTCAAAAGAACTCAAATACCTATTTATAGAGGAGGTAAGTAATAGAGGAGATCGGGGTGAATGGAATTCCCTTCAATGTTTAGGAACAACTTCCCAAACATCATTCTTTATAATAGATTCGTATTCCTCAACCATTACATATTTTTCCTACAGTACAGAGAAAAGGACCTATAGTGTAGGTTATAGGGAATTCTCTTCTCTATTTGACAAACACTCAACCTAATATTTCTTATGCAATGAGTGTGGCATATAGATGTATGGAGCAGGAACATGATATCCATTGGAGGGAAGAAAAGAGAATCTTTCACTTTGTGCAAGGAACCAGGACACATGGGATTCGCTATGTTGCAAAATATGACCTAGATTTAGTTGGTTTTGCTGACTCTAATTGGGCAAGTGATAACACTGATAGAAAACCAATTTTGGGATATTTGTTTATGCTTACAGATGGACCAATCAATTGGTCAAGAAAAAATAAAAGTGACACTGCACTTTCTTCTACAAAATCAGAATAGAAAGGAGTTGTAAGTGTAGCTACTCAATGTTTATGGTTTCAGAGCATACTTGGAGAGTTTCGTATCAAGTCTGACACTTCCACAGTCATATTTTGTGAAAATCAAAGCGTTATTCGAATCTCAATAGATCCAATATAGAGGAAGTGAACCAAACACATAGATATCCATATGCACTACATCAGAGGACTTGTGCATGATGAGGTCATTGCTCCACACTATTATGCATCATCTGAGCAAGTTGCAAACATCTTCACCAAGGAATTATCTGAGAAGACATTAAGAAATATCAAATCATTTCTATGGATATTTTATCACATTGTGAAGACTTATTCAAGACAATATTTCACAAAAAAATGCATGTCCATGTTTTGAGGGAGCATTTTCCCCTTGTGGTCTTGCCTCTTTCCTTGTTTTTTTATGGACAAGCAATATGTAAAGGGTGACTAAGCCTTGTTGCTAGGCCCTATATATCTGATATATTTCTAATATTTCCCAATAATTCAGGATTAAGTGGGGTTTTTAGAATAATAAAAACGCATTCCCATACTTAGGATACATTAATTAATCTTTGTTATTAATTTCCTAGCTCTTACACTAGCTAGATGGCATCCACTTGCACCACTTGGTCAAAACTTGTAAAAATTGTCTCTAGGAGCACCTTTAAAATATTTTGGATAATATTTTGAAAACTATACAAATTGCTGAGTTTAGTAAGTGTGCATTCCTTCCTTATCCAGAGTTAGACTGCTTTTCAGCAGCTTTAAGGAAAAAAGGTTAATCTAGTCACATGGAAACTGCCTTGTTTTTTGCACAACTAATCCTCCATATTTTCCTCACCTAAAAGCATTATTATATTTACTTTCCATCACTTATCATCTATCATACATCATTCATCCAATTCGTGACCTACTTGGCTGATTTGGGAAGTGTTTTATGCACCTAGGGGGGAGTTTTTACTTTTAGCAATCCTGCTATTGTAAGGATTCATATTTCCTCCTTATGCATTCAAATATATGATGTAATTATATATTTGGACAGCATATTATTTTATAAGTTTGTTTGATGTACACTTATGCAATGCAAGTTAGTGTCATGCACCAATTTCAGTCTCCAATTTGAGTGGATATATGCATGTCTTCTAGCAATTTTTTATGTGTTCAATTGTTCTAAGACTGGGATTAATTTACACAAAAACATCATAAAATAAAAATATTATTGCAACATTAAGATATAAATTAAAGAACATATTCAAGTCTAGAAGAATATGTTAGCCTTTAATTTCACAAAAATAAAACCGAATCATATAAGTTGTTTTTATGGTGTATTTATATGTATACACAAGACATAATACAAGGAATTTGGACAATGATATACTAAGATTTAATGCAATCATAAATTTCTTCAAAGACATAAATTATATTTCGCATGATATTGGTTTTTAACCAACATAAATGTTTTGAACACTGCACCCAGTAATCAACTTCCATTTCCACCAGCATAACATGAAAAACAAACAATATAATTATACAATCAAAGATAACTGTAACAAAATGATATATCAATCTGTAAATGATGAAATAGAACATGTACATATCACTCTTCATTTCCATCAACCTCATTATCTTCCTCGGTTGTATTTCTAACATTGTTGTTCTCGAAAACATTTTTATATCTAGGGGCATGTATTAATATGAACCACCAATCTCTATCCAACACATCTGGGTAAAAGAAAACATGGTTACGGTGTTTTGAGAAAACATAAGGCTTCTTACTTTCTTCCGACATATTTCTAGAGTTGATACATTTCAACCCACTATCATGGTATTCCTTTGCATTATTCTTGTTGAATGTGCCCCACAACCTGCACATTTGAAAGATGAGAAGTCCACTTGAATGATATCTTGTATATTTATGAAATAACCCAACATCCCTCATATGATGTTTCGATCACGGTTGCTAGAACGATTAGATTGCTTAAACTTGACTGCCACTCCATAGTCTTGTGTAAAACATGCCCATCATCAGAATCCTCAGTGCAAAAATGATGCCTAGAATCCCACATAGATGGGAATGAATGCACCTGTAAGAAAAGGTAGAAAATGCTGGTGTCATATATCTAATAACCCAAGCATTAATATATATATATATATATATGTTACAATTCAAATTTGCATTATAAAGTTAGAAATGTGCATAAATATTTTATTAGCGATTTGTTGCACCCAATCCTAATGTTTAGTGCATCCTCCTCTTTAGGCGGGTAATGAATGGATGCACCATATTTCTCTCTGACTTTCTATATAACACAACTATTGAGATAGATCATTAGCATATTTTATTTTAAATTATCTGGAAAATTTATGCTTCTACCGTGCAAGCGCCTCAATTCCTTTATGTCAAATGGTCCCATTCCTCCACTTCTCTTCATACAATGCGACCTGTGACTATGTTTCCTCTGCATTGTAAAGAATAAATTTATTGATTGAGTCAATTTCTCAATTTTCTATTGTATTCATGGAAATGAAACCACATTAAGTACATATGGGATGCAATATATATTTTGAAGTTTTCTGTGAAGAGCTACTATGTGGAAATGTGAGGATCGAAATATAAGGACTTACTCCTTATCATGTGCATTTTTCCTTCCATTTCCAATAACTCCCCTTCCCTTTTTTCCTCATCACATTCATCATCCAAAATCAATATTCCTAGTGTGTGGTCTATTTGCTTGATGTACTCACTGGCATAATATAATGATGCATATATTATGTACCCCTCTACCATAGAGCCCTTATGTTTTTCCCTCTTTCAAACAAATCCCTTCAATTTTTTCATGTACCTCTCCAAGAAAAACATCCAACAACATGAGACCACCGTGACTAATTAAACTTCATCGACTAGGTGAATTAGAAGATGAATTTGCAAGTCCATGAAACTTAATGACATTTCCTTCTCAAACATTCAAACAATTTCTTCTATCTCTTGACACCACCAGGGAATGATAGCAATGTAAATCTCCTTTGATGTGATCCACCATACAAATGCATATATTCTATATATGGCATGCCATAGGTCATCGAGAAAGTCATGGTTCACACTCCCATGCACAAACAATAGATAATGACACTACGAAGTAAACACAAACAATTAATTACATTTTAACTTGTGTGGTGAAAGATATAAAAGAATAATAATAATAATAATAAAATAGCATTATACATACCCTTAGAAGGTTGAGATAGTCATGTGATTTCAATCCCGATAACATTTCATCTATAGTGAAGCAGCGCCGTAGAGAAGACGCATAAAAATAAGGTGCCTTCACACCCAATATAAATTCCTTTTCCAAATTAATATCTTCTTTATTCAAAATCCATGGGACATTACCTTTTTTAAATGAAAAAGAGTGGCCATCCTCTCCTTTATTTTATTGTCTTGGCCAATGATTCTTTTTAGTACTAGAATAAATAAGATCTCTCTGGGAAGACAACTTGTCCTTATTTTTGGATGATATGTGAGGCCATAAAGAACTTCTAACATTATAAAATATATGCATGGGATCTAGTAAGTGGGAAATATCAAGATGCTCCCAATATGGGAGCTCATCAAATATCAATTTCATTTTCATCCCTTTGGGAATTTTTTCATCATAGGTGTCAAGGAATTTAGGATCATCGAACATAGGTTCCCTATTTGAATCAAACATATCTACAATTTTCTTATCCTTCTCTCTGTCATATGCCCTAATCTAGATAGTCGGTGTCATTATTTCAGGCGTTTGAGTTATCTTTGTTTTACCATTGAAAGTGGATGATTTTCTTCTATACTAGGTGGTATTCAAGGAGAAATACCCTAGAAAATTCATACACTGGATTTCGTAGGTATTTGGACCACCTAGACTTCATTTAATGTCCACAACATTTGCATCCATGCTATCTTTTTTTTACAATCCCTATGATGTTATGGTATATAGAGCACATGATCAGTGTTGAATATCAAGATAGTCGCAGTGCATTAAATATTCCAGAAAAAATATTTATTTGAATATAAACAAATCAAACAACATATTTACTTGAGAAAACTCTGAACCTTGGATAATCATGTGTGGTGTATGCACATATTCCATATAATGTAAAACTCCTCGTTGATGGGATGGGTCTCGATACATCATATACATTTAACCCTTCGCATAGTTCCTTAAACTCTCTGATCAATGGTTGTAGGAAAACATCCATATTCTTCACTTGTCTTCTACCATGGACTATAAGAGCCAACATAAGATGTTCATTATTTATGGACAACCATGGGTGAGTATTTTTATTGATCACTAGTACAATCCAAACAATATAGGTGTTGTTAGGTTGGGAATATGGGTTGACACCATTAATGGATATGCTCAATCGGATGTTGCGTACTTAATCCTTGAATTTATTGGGCCATGTATCCTATATATGCTTCATGGATATTGAATCTATTGGTATTCACAATACTCATACCTCACTTCAATGTGATTTATGCCATCTGTGCAGCATAGATAATTCTTTGCAATGAAAGAGCCTTTGAATCCTTGATTATAGGTATGTTCCTCAATATCTTATGAGGAGGACTATTTTCTTTAACCTTGTTATTTGATTTTGTGTACCTATCATTCCAACATTTTGGACATGTATCATTGCTTTCATATTACAATCATTGGGACAAGCATGATATGATATGTACTCAACACCAAACATTTTCAACATTCGCTTTGCCTCTTTATAGCTTCCAGGAAAGACATTATCATTCAGAAATACCTTATGATCACATGTTATGATCACATTATATTACTATAGTCATTACTAAAGTAATTCACTATAGGAGTAGCTAATCCCTAAAGGATACTTTATGGTAATATGTGACCATGGTTAGTAATGGATGACCGATGAGGATCACTAACTTCGTATTAACCACGAGTCTAGAGAATGACTCCTTCTGTTGTACATTTAACACTCCCTCTCAACGAGGGAGAAATTCTCTACCATACCAAGCTTGTCTCATAAGTACCTGAACATCATCATAGAGAGAAACTTTGTTAACACATCTACAATCTGCTCATCAGTATCTATATATTGAATCTTTACTTTACCTTTCTAGACCATGCCTCGAATGAAGTGATACTTCATTTCTATGTGTCTCGATTAATCATGAAACACCAGATTTTCAGAAATCTTTATACAACTCTAGTTGTTACACCTAATAACTATAGGATCAAGTCTTTCACCAAACAATCCTGCAAGAATCTTTCTTAGCCACACTGCTTCTCTACAAGAAGTACTTGCAGCAATGTACTAATCCTTTGTAGAACTATGGGAAATTGAGCTTTGATTTCTGTTGGACCAAGAAATCATAGCATATCCTAAGCTATAATAGTGCCTTGAAGTGCTCTTATGGTCCACAACACTACCACCCCAATCATAGTCAATATAACCAAGAAATAACACCTCTCCAATGGATGGATACCCGAGTCCATAAGCAACTGTACCACAAAGATACCTCAAAACATGCTTTGTTGAGATCGATTGTTTGTGCTTTGGATCAGACATAAACTCAATAAAAATGCCAACTACATCACAAATATATATCCTTGAGTGTATTAGGTACATCAGCAAGCCAATCAGTTGTCTATATAAAGTGGGGTCCATTGGATCTGATCCAGTATCAGACTCATGTAGTTTCCTCAAATTGGAAACCATTGGTGTACTCATCGATTTGAAATCCATGATGCCAAACATGCACAATATGTCGATAGTGTACTTCCCATGAGAAAAAAATATCTCATCGTTTCTCTTCCAGATGTTAAGGCCTAGAAAGTAGTGCATCAGACCTAAGTCTTTCATCTCAAACTACGATGTGATCTCCCTCTTACACTCAGTAATCAATATTTCCTCTTTAGTGAGGAAACGATAATCCACATATAGAACCAATATCAATGGTTGGTTCCCACTACTTTGAGGTACAAATTTGGATTTTCTTTCTAAAGATAGTTGTCTATTCTGACATACCAAGATCGGGAATCTTGTTTTAGCCCATACAGGTATTTATTGAACTTGTACACATGGGAATCCCTACCATGAATCACAAATCCCTCAAAATTCTCAATATAAACCTCTTCCTCAATCTCACCATTAAGGAAGGTTATCTTCACATCCATCTAGTGAATTTTCCAACATAATACAAATGTAAGTGATATTATCACAACTCTAATTGTGGTATATCTATACATAGGAGCAAATGTCTCCTCATAATTGATGCCCTCCTTCTAAGAGAATCCTCATGAAACATACCTATCTTTTTATTTATCCACACTTCCATCTGTAACATGCTTTATCTTGTAAATCCATCTAGAAGTAACTACAGATTTCCTCTCAGGTCAGGTAACAATATTGAAAACATCATTCTTCAATATTGACTGATATTCTTCAATCATTGCATCTTTCCAAACTTGGTTCTTTGCATCCTATTCATAGGATGAAGGCTCTAAGTCACTAATATGACTCAACAATGGAACATACCCAGCATACATTTAATGTTTCTTTTACTCTCTGGAAGATCTCACTGGTGATCCATGCTTCTCAGCATCTTTCAGTACATTTCAGCACCATGCATACCTCCGCTTGGCAGGAGGTTCATCAACCATATATACATGTTCATCAATCATTGATAGCTCGATGGATTCTCCCTCTGAACATATGGATGGGTAGAATCAATCTCTGGGACCTCTAACATAGGAGCATCATGTTCCTCTGTATCAGTATAATATGGTAGCTCTTTTGACCTTTTGAATGCAACTTCTTCATGGAAGGTCGCATCTCGTTGATCTAAATGTGTCTTTCACTCGGCACATATATCTTGTAGGATTTTGATGTCTCATTGTAACCCATAAAGGTTAACTTATTTCCATAAAGTTCCATTTAGTCCTATTTTATTTTGATAAGTGGATGTATACTGGACTACCAAAGATCCTCAGATGTGATATGTATGGCTTCTCACCAATGAACATCTCTTCAGGTGTTTTCTCATCCAAAATTGCATGCAGACTTCTATTATGGATATATAAGGTTGTACTGGAATCTTCTAACCATAAAGAAGCAGACAAGTCCTGTTCATGTAACATGGCTTTTGCAGCCTCGCACATGGTTCTATTCATTCTCGTATCAAAACCATTTTTTCAAAGGTTGTATAGAACTTTCAACTATTTATGAATCCCTACATCACTACAAAACTCATTAAAAGCATGGGAATCAAATTTGCCTCCATTTTCAGACCTCAAGACATGAATATTCCTATTTGTTTGATTCTCTACTAAGGATTTAAATTCTTGAGACCTGTTAAAGGTTTCACTTTTAGCATTAAGGAAGTAAATCCATGACTTTCTAGACCAGTCACCAATAAACAATACATAATAAAGATACCCACTAAGGGACGGGGATGACTTCGAGACACATACATCAGAGTGTATCAAATATAAAATCCCTTTAGATCTATTATGTATGCTAGAATAACTCTTTTCACATTCTTTCCAAGTTAAAACACAACATACACTATCATGCTCAAAATCAAATATAAGCATACCTTTAACCATTTGTTGTAACCCTACCAGTTCTTTGTAGTGGAGGTGACCAAGCCTCCAATGCCACAACTCAAATGGATTGATAATGTGATGTACCAATCTTGAAGGTAATTTTTAGGTACCTTGTAGACTCATCCCTCTCGAAATCAAATCATAAAAGAAGCATCAAGAATTTTGTTCTTCGGCCATAGGAATGCTTGATTCTCCATGAAGATAACTATGACACAAGATTATCTTCAAGAACAAAAACTGAAAGTAATGTCTTCTTCAATCCTGGGACATAAATAATTTCACCTACATCCAACACATTTCTCAAACTCAGCTAGAAGGAGTTAGATACAAATCCTTAGATTGAATATGTTGAGTTTTTTATGAACTCAACCATGCATGAGAACGTTTCTCCTTTAGGTTCAAAATGGAATTTTTGTAACCCGACATGTGCTTGGATGCACTCATTTCAATTAGCCATATATATTCACTTGATATTAACCACAAGCCTGAATTAATAACCACAAATCATCAATATTGGTATTAACCACAAGACTTTAGAATTACAACATCACAACCTCAATCATAGGAGCATACTTAGGACTTTATATTAACCACAAGTATGTAGAATGACTCCTAAAGTTGTACATTTAATGCTCCCTCTCAGCAAGGAAGACATTATTTCCCATACCAAGCGTGTCTCATAAGTACTTGAACTTCGTCACAAACAGGGGCTTTGTTAACACATCCACAATATTCTCATCAATAGATATATACTGAAGCTTTACTGTACCTCTCTGGAGCATGTCTCGAATGAAATTTCATTTCTATGTGTTTTGATTTATCATGAAACACCGTATTTTTGGAAAGATTTATATGACTGTAGTTGTCACACCTAATAAAAATAGGATCAAGTATTTCTCCAAACAATCATGCAAGAATCTTAGGCTCAGCCACATTGCTTCTATATGGGTAGTACTGGAAGCAATGTACTCGAACTCTATAGAAATCTAGGAAACCGATCCCTGCTTTCTGTTGGACCAAGAAATGATTATAGACCCCAAGCTATAAAAATATCATGAATTGATATTATGGTCCACAAAGTTACAACCCCAATCAGAGTCAGTATAACCAAGTAATAACACCCCTCCACTCATGGAAGACACATGTCCATAAGAAACCATACTATAGAGGTATCTCAAAACATGATTTGCTACAACCGAGTGTCTGTGCTTTGTATCAGACATAAACTAACTCAAAATGCTGACTGCATAAGAAATATTTTGCATCGACTGTATCAAGTACATCAACGAGCCAATAATTTATCTATATAAAGTGGGGTCCACTGGATCCGATCCAGTATCAGACTCATGCAGTTTCCTCAAATTGGAAACCATCGGAGTACTCATGGATTTGCAATCCACCGTGCCAAACCTGTGAAATATGTCCATAATGTACTTCCTTTGAGACATAAATATCTCATCATTTCTCTACGAAATATCTCATCATTTACCTTGAGACAGAAATATCTCATCATTGCTCTCAACTCTTGCAACTTTTTGGATCTTCTAGTAGAGATGAGTTGGGTGAAATTCAAATCATAATTTGGATCACTAGAAATTTTAGTTGACTAAACATAAGAAGAGGGGTTCGTCAATTTAGGATGAGACATAGTTGTTTTGGCTTCCAACTTTTTCAAAAAAGAGCATAGGTAAGTGTTTGTGCGTGTCTTCCCTATACCACCTATTGGATTTTTTATTGCGGTAGGGGATATTAGACCATCAATATTGGTTAATCTATCATTGGTGTAATGGGTGAGTGTGAAACCACGAGGTTTATCCTTCAACCCTTGACATTTTGAACAACCAAAAACTACTTGGGTGTCATAAAATAGTTTTAAGTTTTATCTCATGACGAATTGCCATCAATGAACTAGGATTGCGGCTTGAAGACAGCATGTTATAATTTGTAGGGTAAAGCAGCTACCCATTTTCATCTATGAACTACTTGTGGTATATTGATCCTGATAAGATATTACAACGTTTTGAAACTGGTGGAATTTCTTGTGCATTTGAACTCGAACCTGAATCAATATCCTGCAATAAATAAAAATTGATATTGAGATTCACATGGATAAGTAACATAAATTCAAATAAATAGCCAAAATATAAATAAAACCTTAACTTACTAGGGATGGAAAGGGAGAACTCGGTAAACTTTGAACATGATGGAATGAGCTGAAATCTGAAGAATTATCCATTTGATACTACAAATTGTCTCCCTACATTTGAGCCAAATCAACAATCAATATACGTCTATACAGTCCTAATTTTTTTTCAAGAACTATATTACAATATAACTCCTAATATAGTTTCAAAACCATTTTGTAAGAACAAGGTGAGTTTAAGAAACATATATATACTATGAAATATTGTAATTGGCGTGGTGGAATACTAAAAGAAGACTTGAGATGAATATACAGTTTTAAGTGGACCCACAAAAATGTAGCATTTAAAAATTTAATCGGTGTGTCTATCCAAATATACACACATTGGTGCGCTCAAATAGACTAAATGCATCGGTAATTAACAATGATAAACACACCATGAAAGAATATCTATCAAATCCCCATGAGGAGAAAATATATGGTACATTTGGTAGGAGATATTTATGCATGCATTATCAACGATTATTCATTACGATGCATTTTATAAAGACAAGTGCACCGGTGCATTATATGTATGTGTGCACTGATGAATGAAATTTGTTTAAGTAGTAGGATGACGGTGTGTAACAATGATAAACTCATCATGAAAGAACCTCTAAAAATCCTCCACAATAGAAAATATACACTACATTTGGCAACGGATATCTATACATGCATTTTTACTCCAGTTTTCATTCTGATGTGTTTGGTAAACACTAATGCACTGGTGTGTCATAAGTATATGTGCCCCGAGTGATGATATTTTTTTTAATTTTGGGGATTCTAGTGTGTTTTTTATAAATTACTGCACCGATGTGTCACACACACGGGCGCACTAGCACACGGGCGAACTAGATTTCCGAAAATTCAAAATAAATAAATAAAAATTGCACAAGCTATTTTTTCACTAAACTAAAAAAATGGTGGCAATTTTAAGTTCAAAAAGTAATTCTAAAGTGTGTTTAAAAGAAAAAAAAACTAAATGCCCATGGTGGTTAGAGAAATTGGTAAAAATTAATTCAAATGAGAAGTTGTAAATCAAATGTCACAATTTCAATTTCCCCCTGGGTACTAGCTTACAAAAAAAATCAAAAAACCTAAACATTAATTCATTCTTTTGTCGAAAATTTCAGGGCAAAGTTTTGGAACAGAGACTTACGTGAAAGGTGTTTGGAGAAACTAGATTATTTTGAGGATCTAAATTTTTCAGGAATGATGAATGAAACAAAACCCTTCATAATAAAAATTTTATGTAAATATTATTGTTGAGCTTATCATCTTATTTAGAATTTAACTATATTTAGAAAAAAAAACTTCATACGTACCTTCAATGCTGAAACTCTTATTTTCTCATTTCTTCTTTTCGTTTGTTATAGCTGCAAAATTTTACATTAGGGTTTTAATTGCACTATTGTTTCGCACAATTAAGATTTCACCTTTTAGAGATTTTAAATTTGATGAATTTGTGAATATATATGGAAATCGTACGTTGAGATGGGGCCATTTTTTGTTTTGAATCTATAACCATGTCATCCCTGTCAATTTTTTTTTTTTTTTCTAAAAAAATGAATGTATCAAAATCAGTGCGTTTTTTTTTCTAAAACACACAATTGCGCATATCGTTATAGTGCACAGCTAATGAAATGTGGCACATGATGTTTTCTCATTTTTTCATTTCCCAGTTGTCTGTTATTGGTGTGTTTATACAAATATAGCACCGATAATGGTAAGAACACACTGTTTTTTATTTCCACAAAATTATAAATACTTTTCATCCATTTCACAGTGCACTTGCGTTGGTATAATGCATTCATGCATCTGCATTCGTATAACTCATCATTGCATAGGTGCGTTTGATTTGATAGAACACACCAATGTTAGACTTGTTTTCTATTTTAAAGGTCTGTAATTTATTTGGATAATATATTGATAGCTTCTATATTTAATGGTCCCTGTTGTTTATAGATAAAAATGCATGGTATGAGTTCAATGAACAAAAACTTTAGTCAACATGATGGAAGAACATCCAGGATTACAAAGAAGGCAAGTGGTTCTAATTAATTTCTATATTTTAATTAATATGTTTTAATTATTTGTAAATTTCACTAATATGTATTCATAAATTTCACAATATGTATTCATTAATGTGTGACATGAAAATCCAAAAAATGAGGAAGCTCGATAAGATTCTTACCAATTTAATTCCATAATATCGTAAACCGTTGATGGAAAGGTTGTAGAGGGATGAATCAGGTGAATAAAAAAGAAGTCAATATGAATTATTTATTCAAATTTGAGTAATAATGTACTTATGATTATTCACTAATATGTTAAAAATAATCTAATTCACATATGTTGAATGTTATGCAGGGAATGACAACAATCGAAGTCAATGTCATCATAAGAAATTTTTTTATGTAAGATGCAAATGATGATCAATTGGTCCTTAGCTCATATGGAGTGGTTCTAGAAGTTAATAGAAGGCACAAATAATTTTATAATACTATGAGCGATATAATGGAAAGAACGTAATGACGGATTTTTCACTTACATTACAAAAACCAATCAAATGATTCAAAAAATTAGGTCATATGTAAACTACAAGAGGCGTTCCCAAAGCAATGGTCAATGAGACCTATCGAAATTGCAATAGAAAAACATAAAATAAAATAAAAGAAGCATTGAAAATGTAATATTCCTAAACATTTTTATGTATAATATGTATGTATAACTACTACAAAGTTTCATTCCTTCAATAATTTTAATTCTGCTATATTATTTATTTTTCATATCAACAAAAAAATAATAATAATAATAATATAGTCATTTTACATTTTTGGGAAAATTATGAAAATAAAAAATGTGAAAATATGATTCATATAAATATTTAAGAGCTAAGGGAATCCTCACAACTCAATAATTTCAGAAAGTATGCAGAAAAATGGTGAAAAGAGCAAAATTAACACACACCGATGGTGTCAATAACTAAAGTTTCTATTATTGTACATCATGTAAATATCTGGGATACATGTTTATAATACAATGGGATAAAATAATTATCTTAAGGAGCAAAATTGGTGGCATACATGTGACAGGCTTAGATTGGACCCCAAACCCCCCTAAGTTGACCAATAAGCTCCCAAACCACCTCAAACAATCACGAATGGCCATGTGAACGTGGGTGAAGCATGATAGGACATAAATGAGGATATTATAGGCGTGGTGGAGTGCATGAGTGAGTGGGAGTGGTTCTAGGAAGCATTTAATGGTCCAAAAGGGGCAAAAGCCACCCAAATGCATGCATGGGCGCCTCTGTTCAAACTAATTCCCTGTTGTAAGGAGCAGGAGCACCACAAGGAGTGAAATTTCATTAATGAGGGAACTCATGTTCTTAGGTGACCAAAAATAGGGCGCTTGGGTGCATTAATGAGTCCAAAACCCCCATATACCTTACTTGACCAACATAACCAAGGTTTGGATCATATGAAATAAGTACAAGACAAATCAAAATATGTTGTAGGTGTATGTGACCATGGTAATAGGTGGTATGATGGTATAACACCTCCCCTTGAGCTTGACTTATTGTAACCACATCAAAAATTGAGGCCTTGGAAACTAAGCCTCAAGTCACCTCTTACAAAAAATTATTTGTCCATGTAAAAATGAGGAAAGAGGCAGAACCTCATGGGGAAAATATTCCCTCAAGAATGGAAATGACATAGAGATGATAAAAATTTCTTCAACATGTCTTATTCTTCACTTGAATGATATGAATGAATGACTTCTTGGTGATAGAATTGATAAATATGTTGTGGATTCCAAGATCATGCATCAATGTGTTGTAGACAAAGAACATGTGGAGAGGCCCCTTGAAGGTCATCATTTTTTGATGGAGGATAATCATAAGAATTATTTTTTTCTACAACCATACTATGATATAGAATCATAATCAACAATGGAAAATATATATCTACAAACTCTTTCCCAAAGAGCATCAAAAGACTCAACAAAATCAGCTTCGTGTGTAGCTTCCATATCATGAATTAAACCATGAATATTCTTCCCAGTTTGATTAAGAACCTTCATAAATTTGTAACAAATATAATGAGGCTCTGAAATATCAGAATAGAAATTGTATACATCAGAAAATATCAGAGGTATAGTGTCTCCATGAGCAAATGGGCCCATAGTGGGAAAAGAGTGGGCAATTAGATCAAACTGACGGTGGATATTTGAAGTTTGAGCCATAGGTGGTGCGTTCAAGTAAAAACATGTGGAAATTTAGTCCCATGAAGGCTAATGACATGGATTCCCAAACAATGAATGATATGAAAGACATAAAAACAACATACACAAGTGACATAGTATTGGAAACAATGCAATTTTCAGATTTTCCAAGTAGCGAACTTGAGGGTTGTTGGGTATTTTTGGAATCAAACGATTGGGGAAATTATTTTATGACTGTAATAACCTAAATATAATGATTACTATAACCTTAATAATAAGAATAGGAAGTATATGAATGGAGCGGGAAAGAGATTTGATAAGACAAGTCAGAAACTAGTGAAAAATGACTAGTTTTTGGAGGAAACTTTGGTGAATTGTTCGAGGTTTCTTCCAAGAAAGGGATGGAGGTTTAAGAATATGATATATCATAATGTAAATCAGAAACAAATATATATAAAATATATATATTATAAATAGGTTCATCCCTAACACCCAAATCATACAAGCACTTACCATCTTCTTTCTCCAAGGAGAGCTTGCGCTCCTCTCTTCTGGAAAAATATGGAACATCAATATTGTTTTATTCAAGGAGATTGTTCATGATGTCCATATTCCTTATGAATAAATATTTTTCATGATGTGAACGTCTGAAATAATCACATTTTGGTTTTTCTCTCTTACTCTTCATCCCCTTGGATTTTGAATCCTCATCAATTCAACTTGAGTTTTCCACATCTAAATGCTTCTTCTCCTACACTCTTTGTTTCTTTGAATCCTTTGATTTATTCTTGCCTTTGGATTTATTTGACACACTTTTAGAAAGGGATTGATCCTTGGTGGATTTGATGGTACCCATTTTAACTAAAAAAAAAATTCCTGAGTCAAAGACTCCATGAAGTCTGTCAGTGGAGGCATTCTCCAAATTCGAACTACAACTTGTCTGAATGGAATGTGGAGACAAACATAGAATACATAGGACCAAGATTCAAAAGGATAAAGAATATCATTTTCTCTTATTTCTTCTCAGTGCCACATTGTTTCAGCTGAAGCACTGACGATTTGAACTTTGTGAAGAAATTCTGAATTGTCTCAAAGTGAGTTGGGCTCAATGAGATCAACTCATTTTCGAGTTAGCGTCCTCTCATCTCATCAGTATTCCTGTGAGGACCCTGCAGCAAACAAGTAATCAAAACACACGATATAGCAGCAGAACTCAAGATCACTTTTATATTAATCGCAAGCCACTTCGAGGGGGCAACCTCCTTTGAGCAAGCTCAATACAAAATAACTTCACTGTGCCTTCCTTGGCCTCAACACACACTTATATACCAAAAATAGGCGCCAATACTATGGGTCAAAACCATGGGCCAATATAAACTATGGATCAACAAATACTACAGGCGGCTTACAAAGCATATGCGCCTCACAATAATAACACAAACTATGGATCAACAATTACTATGGGACGACTTACAAAGCATATGCGTCCAACAACAATATATTAACATAGTAAAGAGAGGGATTGACATGGGTTCCTAACATCCCCTCCCCCTTAGAAAAAGCTTTGTCCTCAAATCTTTAGATGTGGAAATTGTCGATGTATCTGGAGGAGTGGTTCCCACGTAGCATCCTCGGGCTGTATTCCGTTCCATTGAATTAAGACCTCTATGATAGAGCGAGAGCGATGCTGACGAGTGCGCTTATTGAGGACAGCCTCCGGCTCCAAAAAGATGGATCCTGCATTATCCAGTTCTGGTAAAATAGTTTGGCCTTTGATGTTGGTGCCAAGAACTTTCTTCAGACCAGAGACATGAAATACTGGATGAATGCACGAAGAAGGTGAAAGTTCCAATTTAGAAGCAACAGACCCAATCTTCTGAAGAATCCTATATGGCCCATAGAACTTTGGAGCGAGCTGATGACACCCTTTGAGTTTGAGTGAGGATTGCTTGTAAGGCTGGAGACGAAGAAAAACCATATCACCGGCTTCAAAAGTGCACACAGAACGGTGCTGATCAGCTTGTTGCTTCATGCGATTTCTTGCCATGTGAAGGTTTTCGCACAAAATGCGAAGGACCGCGTCAACTGCCTGAACTGGAGAACTGCTGGGGGTGTAAGGAAGAAGAACTGGTGGTTCCTGAACATAAACTGCTTCATATGGATTCATTTTAGAGGCATTGCGGTAAGAGGTATTGTACCACCATTCAGCGAGAGGGAGCCACTTTGCCCACTGATATTGTTGCTCAGAGGAGAAGCAACGAAGATAAGGTTTGAAGCATTTATTGATAATTTCAGTCTGACAATCCGTTTGGGGGTGATAACCTGAACGCATATTCAATTTGGTTCCAGTGTGGTGAAAGAGTTTTGTCCAAAAATGACTGGTGAAAGTCACACCACGATCCGAGACAATGGAAGAAGGCATTCCATGAAGACGAAAGATCTGGTCCAGGAAAATTTGAGCAACGGAAGAGGCTGTATAGGGATGGCTAAGAGCACAAAAATGACGATATTTGGAGAGGCGATGAACCACAACCAAAATCACAATATTCCCTCCAAATTTAGGGATCCTATTAATGAAATCCATAGAAATATCTGTCCATATCCAGGGAGGTATGGGCAAGGGCTCGAGCAATCCCGGAATGGGTGTTGTTTCACCCTTATTGCGCTGGTAGGTATCACCTTCAACCACCATCTGTTGAATTGTCATTTTCATGCCCTGCTAAAAGAAGCTACGCCGTGCCCATTCATACGTTTTGAGAAAACCAGAGTGCTTCGCTGACGGAGAAGCATGGAGTTCATAGAAGATAGCTTGTTGAAGAGCTGTGTTCTGGGGAAGCACCAGACGACCCTTGTATCGCAGTGAAGCACCATCCTAAGAGTAATGTGGAACAACAGAAGGGTTGTTGTCCAAGCGTTGGATGATGTGAGATAATGAAGAGTCATTGACATAACCCTGCTGAACCGATTGCAACTAATTTGGAACAGGCATAGAAATAGCGGAAAGAGAACCTTGGTCATCAAATGTGCGAGAAAGGGCATCCGTCACAAGATTGTCCTTACCCTTCTTATAAGTGATCCCATAGTCATAACCCATGAGGTTTCTAACCCATTTCTATTGTGTTGGGGAGGATACATGCTGTTCTAGGAAATATTTCAGACTCTGGTGATCAGTCTGGATGCAGAAATGAGTCCCTGAGAGGTAGGGTCACCACTTTTGGACTGCATGCAAAATGGCCATCATTTCCTTCTCATATGTAGAGGCAGCTAAATTCTTACCAGAAAGGGATTTGCAGGTGAACGCAATGGGGTGTTGATCTTGAGGGAGAACAGCACCAAGTCCATTGCCGCAAGCATCACTCTCAATAGTGAAGGGCTTGGAAAAAGCGGGCATAGCTAGAATGAGTGTAGTACACATAGCTTGTTTCAACTTGTCAAGTGCACGCTCAGGAACATGTGTCCATGTAAAAGTATCATTTTTCAACAGCGCAGTTAATGGAGCTGTAAGCTTCCTATAATCCTTGATAAACTTGCGGTATTATCCAATCAAACCCAAAAACCCATGAAGGCTTTGGAGTGTCTTAGGAGGTGGCCAATTGTTCATGGCAGCGATTTTGGTAGGATCCACACGAGCCCCTTGTGCTGAGATAATGTGCCCGAGATACTCAACTTCCTTTTGGCCAAAAACACATTTAGACTTTTTGGCATGGAGATGATGATCAGAGAAAATTTGCATTACAAGAGCCAGATGCTAGAGATGTTCAGCCCATGTTTTACTGTAGATGAGGATATCATCAAAAAATACCAGAATGAATTTCCGCAAATAGGGCCTGATGTTGGGAGGAATGATACCAGGGAGGATCTGAATAGGATGGTCCTCTGGTCGTGAAGGTGGAAGTCCCACTGGTTTAGCAAAAACACCTGTATAGCGATCCAGAATTTGTTGGAGATCCAAAGGAGTAGTGGGGGCCGCTGAAGGTTGCATTTGAAGGGAATGGAGCTGAGCAATGACACCATGGGAACTCTTCTTAAGGATTTTTTCCAGGCGATGTGAACTGATGATGCTGACAGACCCTGGTTGTAATCCCTTCAATGTGTGGTTGTGTCCATCGGGGGAGAACTGCATCCAAAGTTCAGCAAAATCCCATAATATGGGACCAAGTGTGCGCAGCCATTGAGCGCCCAAAACCACATCACATCCGCCTAAGGTCAAGGAAAACATGTCAGAGCAGAGGTTATAATCTCCCATAGAGATACACACATTACGACACTTCCCTTTGCAAGGTAAGGTTCCCCCACTGGCAACCATGACTTCAAAGTTGGAGCAAGGATGGATAAAACAATCAGCTTGTTTGGCGATCCGAGGGTCAATGAAATTATGAGTGCTGCCCGAATCAATGAGTATTGTAAGAGGAAGCTTCTTGAAGTAACCACGTACCCGCATTGTTTGGGGGGTAGTGACTCCAGCTAAAGCATGGAGGGATATCTCGGGCTGGTCGTCCTGAGATGGAGGGTCAGTAGGCGGCTCCTGAGTGTCAACCGAAGCATCCATTACATCGGCAACTTCTTCACCAATTTCAGAGGCAGGTGGAGAATCCACATCCAAGAGATAGATCTTTTGTTGAACACATCGATGTCCCCGACTGAATTTCTCATCACAATTATAACAAAGCCCTTTTTCTCTGCATGCCTGCATCTCTGTTTCAGACAAATGCTTGATTGGAGGTGAGCGAGGAGCTGGCGGAATGGGAGGTCGTTGAGAACTGATATTGCGGAAGGGAACAAAAGAGGATTTGGAGCGCTGTTGGGCTGCCATCTTGTCTTCTACCAACTTAGCCAACCCCAGGGTTTCCATCATTGTGTTGGGACTGAAAATTTTGACCTCAGAGTGAATTGCATCATTTAGACCACTGATAAAACAACTCCGGTAGAAGTCATCAGGTAATCCTTTAGTGTGATTAGCTAGTTTCTCAAATTCAGTTTGATACTCTTTCACAGTGCCAGTTTGGAGAAGTTTAGTGAGAGCGCCTGTGAAGTCATCAAAAGCACTCGGACCAAATCAAAGCAAAAGGAGCTGGAAAAAAGCAGGCCATTTTGGCTCTTCATGAGCCTTGATGTACCAACGATACCATTGAAAAGCTTCCTGTTCCAAATGAAAGGAGGCAAGTGGAACTTGGTGGACATCAAAAGTATTATGAAGGCTGAAATACTATTCTGCATGATAGATCCATCCAGTCGGATTAGTACCATTGAAGCGCGGAAAATATAGCTTCGGACCGTGAAAATTGCTGGAAGAAGAGAACCCATTGGTTGATGAAGACTTGGACTGGCGTCTGGTGTTCATAGCTGAATGCTCAAGATGGAGATCGAGAAATTTTTCATCCAATTCTTGGAGTTTGGCTTGGATGGCTGCAAGTGCTTCCTCCATGATTTTTTCTCTTGTGCAGGTGACAACCATAAGCAGGAGATTTTTCAGGAAGAGATCTGCAACGATGTGGAAGTAATCGGCAATAGATGGATCTACAATGGCGCAGAACTGACCGGCAACAGTTCTGGACAGAGGAAATCTACAATTGTGCAACTGAAAATAGAGATGGACCCTAGGTATGTGCAGCTTCCTATCGGTTCAAGGGATTCACTTGGCCACCAATGCTGTCTGAAAGCTTGCATATTGGGGCAGTACCCCTCACTCCACAGCTAAGGTAAAACTGATAACCGCTTGGCCACAAACGACAGCTCTTGGTTTACCTCACGGATGGGAACTAGTCAATCAGGTAGGGGTCGTTGCCCTTTTCGCTGGCAGGTCCTCTCAATGGGCCAGCTACTTCGGGGTTCCTGTGGTACTCCTCATAATGCGTTTTATGTATTATTCCCAAGTACTTCCCATAGTTAAGCGGAGAGGGATTATTCCCAGATCCGAACCTGCAACAGAAAAAAAAAAAAAATTGGGCAGAAATTCCACCCAATGTTCAAAAACCGGATCTATATTACTCAAAATCGCTATTATAGCATGTTTCCAGAATTATAACAACCACTCTTCTTCTACCCATGAAGTCGGAATAGAAATCTGGGCACTCGGTCAGAAGATTTTTGGCCCGCAATTTCCGCGGCCATCACCGAAATTCTGAAAAATTGCGTATTTTCAATCCGCGATATCTCCACTTGTAGAACTCCAAATGAGATGATTTTTTTTTTTGAAACTGCATATTTTTGAAAGAGGAATTCAGATATGTAATCTGTTTCTTCTTATTTTGTGCAGAAAGTTCAGAAATTGATCTGAAAGTCGCCACCCAAAAAAAAATTTCCCATGTGTGCCAAGGAAAGTGCTCTGATACCAGATGTGAGGACCCTGCAGCAAACAAGTAATCAAAACACACGATATAGCAGTAGAACTCAATATCACTTTTATATTAATCGTAAGCCACTTCGAGGGGGCAACCCCCTTTGAGCAAGCTCAATACAAAATAACTTTACCGTGCCTTCCTTGGCCTCAACACACACTTATATACCAAAAATAGGCGCCAATACTATGGGTCAAAACCATGGGCCAATATAAACTATAGATCAACAAATACTACAGGCGGCTTACAAAGCATATGCGCCTCACAACAATAACACAAACTATGGATCAACAATTACTATGGGATGACTTACAAAGCATATGCGTCCAACAACAATATACTAACATAGTAAAGAGAGGGATTGACATGGGTTCCTAACAATTCCCAAATAGTGACTTGAGCTTGATCCAAACTTCATTAGGTGTGCTAATAATGTATGCATGGAAGAGAAGGTCCCTCCAAATACTGAGACAAAGCATCATGAATGCTTCATCCAACCTATTGAAGTACTTCGATTTTTCCATAGAATATTTGGGCTCGGTCTCAATTCCTATGGTTACTCATTAGAGGCATTTTAGCCTCAAATGGATCACCATTTTGGCCTTCCATTCAAAATAAATTAATGGGTTAAGCAATACATGAATCTGGTCCTTTTATGCTTGCGCACTGAGTGACAGACACTTGAACTACCTACAATGCAAACACTCAAATGTTTCTAGTGCATGCCCTAAAATGCAACTTACGCTCTTTGAATTTGACTTAAAACTCTAAATATCTCTGATACCATTTGAAAATATGATTCACAGCAAGATCTAGGGGCTAAGGGAATCCTCACAACTCAATAATCTCACAAACTATGCTGAAAAATGGTGAAAAGAGAAAAATTAACACACGAAGATGATGCCAATAAGTGAAGTTTCTATTACTGTACATCATGTAAATACGTGTGGTACATGTTTATAATACAATGGGAGAAAATAGTTAGCCGTAGGAGGAAAATTGGTGGCATGCATGTGGCAGGCTTAGATTGGACCTCAAGCCCACCCAGGTTGACCAATAAGTTCTCAACCCACCTCAAGCGGTCACGAATGGCCATGTGAACATGAGTGAACAATGATAGGACATAAATGAGGGTAGGATAGGCATGGTCAAGTGCATGGGTGAGTGGAAATGTCTCTAGAAATCATTTAATGGTCCAAAAGGGCCAAAAATCACCCAATTACATGCATGGGTCACTCTGGTCAAATCAGCTCCCTATTTTAAGGAGTATGAGCGCCCCAAGGACTGAAATGTCATTAATGAGGGTGTTTATTCTCTTAGTTGACAAAAAATAGGGCTCTTGGGTGCATTAATGAGTCCAAAACCCCCATATACCTTGCTAGACCAACATAACCAAGGTTTGGACCATATGACATAAGTACAACACAAATGAAAATGTGTCCTTGGTGTATGTGACCATGCTACTGGGTGGTATGATGCTCTAACACCAAAGGATAAATGAAGTGATATGTGAAATTTTCTAGTATGGGTGTCCAAAAAAGTGTACAAGGAGATGGTCAAGGAAATAGGCATAATTGCATCGCAAGATGAGCCATCTCATTAGCAACATTCTTAAAATGTATGAAATAATTGATTTTTAGGATTATGTAAATATCATTAATTAATTCAACATTTAATATTCATTTTCAGCATTTTTTTTAATGCAGAAAAGAAAAGAAAATGGAACCCAGTCAATACACAAGAGAGGATGACAAGGAAAAAAGGGGTTGATAGCAAATTTTGTGAGTATTTGTAGTCTTCTTATAAGAAATTAAGATTTCATAGTGGATGTGATTTGTATAATTTTTTTTTCACTGCAAATCCCTGAATGTCTTCAAACAGGTGTTAACATACAAAGAGGAACCATTAGAAAAGTTTATTGACATTAGGTTAAGCAAGGGTTGTGATTATATCTTGGCATATAAAAAATTAATTGTGGATTTCATAAGTATCTATATTGTTTTACTTCTCTCATTTTAGAATTAATAAAATAGCAAAAATATTTTATATTAAATCTATGATTTGTGATGGGGCATAAAACTTGTAGGAAACAAAGTATGGAATGGAGACAACATAAGACTTGTTGATGAACGACATGAAATATGGTTTTGAAAGAATTTGCATCATTCATGACTCAATTATTACAATGTTGGTACATCGCTTTTCAATTTACATTTATGTATACTATCTATTTTATTTTACATTATTCATGGCAACATAGATACACTCAGTGCACTTTATTTTTATGTTTGCATATGGAAGTTGAAGAAGAGAAAAACAATCACACCAGTGATCAAATAAATTGGACAAATAACCCAATTGTTGCAAGTGGCTCTAGCATCGATAACAGTTCCAACAAAGAATTATGATCCATATTTACTTTTGATGTCAATGCAATCTGTTGTAGCTTGTTGTATATTTTGAAAAATTGTCTATGAAAATCAGACATTTTGTATAATAATGTATTACACATAGTGTCTAGATTGAAAAACAATGGGTTACCAATAAGTGTAACAATTACATGCATGTTGACATTTTGTTTTTTATATCTATGTTGTCCTATGTTGTATGACAAAGGAACTGGTATTGATCTATAATAAATAAACGTTTTTATGCAATTACATTCTTCAATGTTATTGTCAAATGTTACATTAGTAATTCAATGTATGGATGATTAAATATTACAATATATGTTTCCATCTATTATATAAGAAATTAATCCAAACAACCCCAATAATTAAAATTGAAATGAATAGTNAAAAATATATATATATATATATATATATATATATATATATAATAGATATATTTGAATGCAATGTCAATAGTTGTTGTTCAAAGAATCATATGTGGTGCTTTTGATAATTAATGTCGCTCTAGTACATATCCCTATACACTAATAAACTCACAAATGCAATCATTAAAACTGAAATGAATAGTACTATAAAAAAGGTTTCAAATTTAGATGAATAATGGAATCAAAAAAATCTACATATAAGCTATATATTTGGTTGCATTGTCAGTAACAATTTGCTCAAAGAATCATATGTGGTGCTTTTGGTAATCAATGATTCATCGGGGCATCTATGAGAACTCTTTTCACCGGTTCCGTTTGTGTAAATTAAATGCACATTTAAATTTTAAAAGAAAGATTCCCACTTGCTAGACGGATCCATTGGTGTGTTTTCATTTGTTTTTCCCATAGCTACATGTAAATGGTTTGTACGCACGGATAATGATGAAAGATTACTTGAACCGGTGTTTTATATGTTTTTAAGAACCTCATTGCATTTTGGTTGTTTAAATGCACCGAGTTATTTTCATAGATTATAAGCACCGATGTGTTATACAATTGAATGCACTAGTACGGTCATGTCAATCGATCGCATAGGAAAAGATAAAAATACAAATTGTGTATGGTGTGTACGATGTATCATATGGCATTGGTGGATTTTTTTATGTAAGAAAGCATCAATGCGTATAATCGATCCAAGCACGGGTACAACATTTAAATTCTGGAATTTCCAGTGCTCATTTTGTTTGAAGGAACCGGTATAGATTCTTTACAACGTACATCACTAGTGCATTGTGTTATGTACATGTACCACATCATTGCACCGATATTGAACAAAACACACTGATAAAAAAAAATTTGCTAAGACATTCATAATTAAGAGTTTTTTATTTATAAAATATATCCATTGTAACATCCTTTAAAACATTTGCTACCATTGGCGGAGGTTGTAGCAGAGGTTTTTTTCTATATTTTTTTTCCAATATTGTAACACTAAAGGCCTCCACTATGAACTCCACTACAAACTCTTTTCCTTGTAGTGATACTTGATTCTTAGAAGCTTATTCATAGGTGGAAGGTTTTGAATCACTGATGTGACTCATCAGTGCAACATACCTTGAATACCTTTCAGGTCTCTTTTGCTATCTGGATGTGCATGTTGGTGCTCCATTATCTTCTGCATCTTGTAGAATGTCTTGGAGCCATGTTGATCTCCTCTTAGTAGGAGTTGTTATGGAGAGAAAAGTCCTATGGCTTGGGGGTACCACAACAGATAGTATGACACCAGAAATCAATCCTTTCCAATATGCAAGAGTAGTAAAAGAATCTAACACTAAGGGATATAGAATCATACCTTATTCCAGACAGTAGAAGTAGATCCCCGTTGATATTTTCCAATCACACTTGTATTTCAAATTCGCTCTCAACAATAGCGAACAAAGAAAGAATGATATATAATAATGTGTTAGATCTACTGTAGCATTTATAATCAATCATGTATAATCAAGTAAATGCATCCATGGATTTAATATTCATATTTAAAATGCATATATATTGGAAAGGAAAATATATTTCTATTTATTAAACAAAAATACAATAGTGACAAACTCTATCGGCACTTCTGCGAACCGGAGAAATCGAGCCCTCCACTTGGGCCTCCACCACTTCAATCCTCCATCTCTCTATAGAAAGATCAAAAAGCAAAGGAAAGCTTGGGAAGAACACTATGTGCTCCAAGGGACAAAGGGATGTAGACTCAAGTATAAGAAAAATAAGGCAACAATGGACTATAGTTTCCTGACTCTTCAATTTATCCTCCTTCAATGAATCCAAGAGGCTCAATATATAGCACTCCAAAGAGGTAATAGAGGGTCGAATCCGAGCATTCTCAAGGAATATGGAAGGACAAGAGTCAAGATATTCGGACTCATATGAGGAAAACTCCAAAAAAAAATTTCTTCATGCACACATCCCGATGTAAGCGGGTTTGAGGTCAAAAGCTGCGTATACACGTGAGTCTGTTTTTAAAAGTTGCGTATAGGTATAAACAGGTGATTTTTGGGAATGATCTTGGAACATCAAAGTATAATATAATTCCATGGGGTACAAATAGTCTGCATAGGGACATGGAAGGCCATAAAAGTTTGATGTACCAGGTGTGGTAAAATCAGCTATAACAAGAGGTTCATCAAGTGATATTTCAACTAGTTCTACTGGTTCTTCAGGAACTAGCAAATCTTATAACTCTTCTTTCTTTTCCCTGTCAACATCTGAATGGGGAGAATCAGAGCCTAGATCCTCTATCATTATCCTCTTCTCTTTCGGTATATGAATGACAATAAAAAATATTTAGATGTTCTTCAAGGCCTTACCACTCTCAAATTGGTTTCATTTTTATTTTCTATCCCATGGTACCCCACTATCCAACTCTATGGATATATGACCTCTTTAAGAGGTCAAATGTTCCCTGACAATACTTACTATAATTCCTCGAGTATATGATAGTATCATAGACCTTTGACTAGTATCTAGGGTTTATTAATAGTCTTCGAATGATCCCCAATAGGCTTGATGATAACTCTATGCATGAATGTGTTCACTCTACATGAGCTACAGCAACCCCTGGTTGATTCATGTACCATGACTAATCGACATTGATTCAAGTATTAATCTGAGCTATGTACTACTAAGTGTATTATGTGTTGCATGAATTATATGTGCCATGTACCACTACATAGATAATTGTATCCATATACCAATGTATTGCTACCTGGTGTCTAAGCCATGTACCATTACATGACTTACTAGTGGGGAGAACTCCTGGGTCATGTCCCACATGACTAATTGGTGGGGATTTGTAACTAGACTGAATTCATATTTTTCATTATTATATGTTGGTCATATAAATTCCCTACAAACCAAATTAATTCAAATGGATAGCAACATTGCATGATCATGAAATTCAACCATATGAATATTTCAATGCAATGGAAATAGTTCACACAGTCATGTAGACATTTAAACCAATGTTTCAACACAATCTCCATCCATATCTCATGGAATGTTATGCATCACTATATATTACTTGCTCAATCATAAGATGCATAAGCTTTACTATTTGCCAATAAAAGAAACTATAACATATGTTCATCATGTTACATATACCATACTTCCTAATTATTTTAGGAATACAAATATGCATATAATTGTAATAATTCTAAAGCCTTGATGGCAACATGAATTCCATAAACAAGCTAAGAATCGAAGCACACAATTAACCTCATTGGGAATTGCAGACAATTAGAATAAGGAGAGAAGAAGAGGAATTAATGAGCACACATTAATGAATGATCAATAAATGATAATTGATATTATTACAATGGAAATAGATCCTTATAAAGGAAAATATAGTTGTAGGGAGACAACTCATAAAGCTCATAAAGCTCAGAAAGGCCGATTTACCAAAATATAGCAAACCCCCATAGGTGGCTAAAGCACTTCCCAAATATATCAAGGACCTCTTGAATTGGAAAAAAATGAGTGATTTGTCAAGAAATATGGAAAAACATGCTAATCCTATAAACTGGAGATAAATTCATGAAGGATGAGTTGGCAACAAAGGGACCCAGTTTCCTAGTTGACTAGCTTTACCTTATCCATAGAAAAGATGGAAAAGATGAATAAAGCAAAATCTATTGTAAAACATTGTATACTAATTTTGGATGGTCAAAAGGTGGTCACGATCAAACCGGAATCAGAAATAAGGCATTCCTGGGATATAGATGGCATGTATTGACTTTAAGGTGCAAGTGGATGCCAACTAATTTAGCTAGTGGGTGAATAATTAATAAAATAATGATTAATTATTTTATCCTAAGTTGTGAGTGGGTTTAATATATTCCAAAATCCCCCTACAAGTCTGAATTTATGATGGTATGTCAAAAATATGGATGCATATAGGGCCCAGCAATAAGGCTATGGTCACCCTTTAACAATTATTATGTCTATAAAAGTGAGGAAATAGGAAAAACCACATGGGTAAAATCCTCCCTCAAGAAAGGAAAAGGCACAAAATTTGAAATATTTCTTCAACATATATTTATGTTCACTTTAATTATATGAATGAACTACTTCTGGATGAAATACTTGCTAGAGAAATCATGAACTCCATGATCATGTGCTAGAGTGTAGAACCTGCAAGAAGGAAGAGGAGAGACTCCTTGTATCTCATCAACTGATGAAGTAGGAATGATTATCTAAATGATTATTGCTGCTGTCAAAATATGATCTACAAGCATAATATGAAATGGAAAAGAGATCTGTGCATACTTCTTTCCAAAGAGTACAAAAATTAAGATGATTTATTTCACACCCAATTCCCTGAATAGCTGCAAAATTGTGATGTGAATCACATGTCAATATTCCAATATGATGTAGCACCTTTACAGATATTATATGAGGTAGATTAAACTCTGATATATATGAAACATAAGCATATGGAATAGCAAAGACAAAGGATTCAGTGGCTCCATGAGGATATAGGGCTAGACTAGGAAAATTATGAGCAACTAAGGAAAACTAATACGTGTAAAAATCTGAATGATTGATGGACATGAGATCTGAACCATAAGTGTTTAGAAAATATCCAAATATGTTTAATATCATTAAAAATATTAATAAGGTCATGAATAACCAACCACTTAAAGATAGGAAAGACTTCAACCCATGTAAGATAAGTATCACTGCATAAGAGACCAATGGGGAATCAACTAGCGAACTTGGGATTTCTATAGTCTTAGGATTATTCATAGGTATGGTAGATGATATGGATAGTGGTATGATATGTGTATAAACCTATAAATATTATTCTAAATCAGAATCCAAAGGATCACATATAATCATATGGAAATATACTGGCAATGAATCCTCTGTATGAAAGGAGGAAAGAAGGAGATGTTCAAAATCGTCAAGAAGTATATGAGTATTGATGCCAAGAACAAAGGAGGATATGGAAAATAACATGAGATAAAGTATGGTAAGTGAAAGGAAACTAATAGGACTTGATATGGCTAAGCAAACATCTTGGAATTCATTGGGTTGCGCACCATCAATGAGAGAGGTATGCACAAAGTTTGAAGGATCTGGCACGTAGATCTTAGAATCTAAGATAGGAGATTTAGAGAACAATGAATGGGTGATAGTATCATCATCAATATTAATAGAAGCTCCATATGTTACTTCTTTTTCATCATTAGTAACACAAGAAGAGAAGTCACTTTCAAGAGACACAGAAAAATATGACTCTTCAAGATTTGATTCTTGATTTAAGGAAGGAGCATTCAAATCAAAGAGGGTAGCAACAACATGAAGTGTATGAAAGACTTATTCATCATGACCAACATAAATAGAGAATGTAGAGGCCAAGAAATATTGATAGAGAGAGAACAAGAGGAGATGTTGGGTTCACTCCATACTTCATCTTCTATTTCCTATAAACCAAAAGCTTTGTCCAAATTTTTCCAAAGCTCAAATGGATACTCAGCAGAATCTATGAGATGATGCATATTTGGATACATTCCCAAACACATAATTCCATAATCTCTATCACAACTATTTATATAATCAATATTCTCTTCATAAGACTCAGGTTCACTCAAAACAACAATGGATACATCAAAGAGACATTGCCTATTCAAGTATGTGCTCATCTTTGGCTTCTAATCAGCATAGTTGAAAGGAGATAGAAGAGCAAATTTTGAATCCATATTGAAGTTGTTGAAGTTGTTGCACTTGCAAATAAACCTGCAAATATGAAAGGATAATTAATTGATGAGCTCCCAAAGCTCTAATACCACATCAGAATTCTAAATCCTTGATGGCAACATGAATTCCATAAACAAGATAAGAATATAAGCACACAATTAACCTCACTAGGAATTGTAGGGAATTAGCATAAGGAGAGAAGAAGAGGAATTAATGAAAACACATTAATGAATGATCAATAATTGATAATTAATATTATTAAAATGGTAATACATACTTATAAAGGAAAATAGATGTGTAGGGAGACAAATCATAAAGCTCATAAAGGATGACTTACAACAATATCGCAAACCCCCATAGGTGGCTAAAGCACTTCCCAAATCTATCAAGGACCTCACGAATTGGAAAAATCATGAGTGATGGAAAAACATTATAATCCTAGAAAATGGAGAGAAATTCATGAAGGATGGGTTGGCAACAAAGGGACCCAGTTTCCTAGTTTACTAGCTTTACCTTATCCACAGAAAAGATGGAAAAGCTAAATAAAGAAGAATCTATTGTAAAATGTTGTATACTAATTCTGGATGGTCAAAAGGTGGTAAAGATCAACCCAGAATCAGAAATAAAGCATTCCTAGGATATAGATGGCATAAATTGACTTTAAGGTGCAAGTGCATGTTAACTAATTTAGCTAGTGGGTGAATAATTAATCAAATAATGATTAATGATTTTATCCTAAGTTATGAGTGGGTTTAATATATTCCAACAGTAATTGTAATGAAAAACATATTCAAAATCATTTAGATCTTATTTAAAAGAGAAACAAAATACAAATACTTATATCTTATTGTTTTGTGGGATCCCTCTTGATCTTTGATTCCTTGGGCTGATTACTGGAGCCCCTAGGTCTTGACCTTCTTTCTTGGTAGAATCTCACTGCATATTTACCTTGAAACTTTGGTATCATATAAGAAGTAGTGAATATTTGCATGGGTGAAGGAATCTTCACTCATAATATGGTGAATCACTATAAGGAGAAATTTTTTTTATCTCAAACCCATCACTCCTCTCTTCATCCTTGTTATAAGAGCAAGGTTTTCTTCTTTGTTACATAAATTATTACTCTAGATTCACCATTCCTCTTGAAGGTAGTCATACCACAACCTCTCTAAGTTTGATTTCACCTACCATACATTCACAACAACTAAGAATGTCTCTCATGAGGATGTGAGACCATCAATAATGGTTTGAAAGAGATCATCTCCATACACCACAAATCCAATTCTAGTAAGTTTATCTCTTAGCTGAGAGATATTGTTGAAGAAACAGGACATTATTACATCCTTATCCATCATGAGGTTTCATATATTGTTCATCAATTCCCTCTTTTGACTCGGAGCCTTTTTCTCATAGAGTTTTGTTAAAGTAAAAAATCATTCATTTGCATCCTTTGAAGGAGTAGTCCTGGATATCAAGTTGTCCTTCATCGCATCATACATGATATGTTTGGATTTATATTGGTTCTTTTTTAAGGTAATTCTCCCTACATTCAATGTGGAATCCTCCAACACATTAGATAAGTATCCATTTAGGTCATGTTCCTCTAGGATGTTCAGAACCCTGTCCTTCCAAGTGGTAAAATTCAAAGTTCCTTCAAGTCAGTATTTCGCTCATACTAAGATCAACTACATTGTCTTCAAGTACCCTTCTTGACTCCTTAAGATCTACATAGGCTCAATTTTGCTTAACAGTACTTATCTCCTTGACACCCTGAGCTCTGATACCATGTTTATTTTTCGTTGAGCTTTGATATTTAAAACTTTAAGTGCAGAAATACTAAATACTTGAAATCAATGAACCATTCATACACATAAACATTCAACCATAACACAAGATGTAGCCTGGGGAAAACCCTCAAAAAATGAGGATGAGAAACCCCAACAAATATTTAAGAGTGTAATTATGATAGATAGCTAAGAATGTATTTTACAATAGCATATTACTTTCAGCACCCTATGTGCAAGATAAGAGAATATTCAGCAATAGAGAAGAGACATCAACTAGATGAACTTTGAAATAAGTTAAATAAGTTAAATACATTAAATAACTTGTCAAACCCGTTCCATGCAAAAAATAGTGAATTGTTGAATGGGAATTATCCTCCCATGCAAACTACAGTGAATTTCCTTCTTGGATAATTGTTTTTCACTTATGTTTCTTCAATGTTGCATTATCAATACATGATGTATTTCTTATTTGACATTAAACCATGCTTAATTGACTACATGGTGAACTCGCCTTCTAACTGGGTGTGTGACCACGTAGTTAGGATACTAACTTAAGTTTTGCAATGCAATAACTAAAGTGTTGTCATGCAAACACTTTATTAACTGAAGTGTCGTCTTTTAGTTTAACTAAAGTGTCCTCTTTTAGTTTAAATAATGAATCATCATGCAAAACACTTTAGTTAACTAGTTCCTTTTTATTAACACTTTAGTCAACTAATCTTTAACTGAAATCATTTTTATTGATTTACTGAAGCGACCATTGTGATTTCTCCTTTAATTAACTGATGCATACATTGTTGCTTTAACTGGAGCTTAACAATATTTAACGGATGCATACAATGTTACTTTCATTGAAGCATAACAATATTTAAATAATCCATATATTGTTACTTTAACTTAATATTTAACAGTTCGATTTCAGTGAAGCCATCTCATAAGCAATTCGAATTATATTGTTCTATATGCATTTATATTTATCTCTTATCTTTTACTACATGGTTAATATGTGCTAACTTTAATTATCTATCATATCAGATTATACTAAGAATATTTGTCGGATGTTGTGATCATATTTTATTACTCTTGTACCAAATGACCATATGCTAAAGTAATTCACTCTAGAGGTGTCTAGTCTCTAATGGATAATTAATAGAAATGGTGACCATGGTTAGTAATACATCAGAAAAAATTAATTATTCAACATGAAAAGAAGTTACCTCTATAACTAGAGGTACACCCCATGGGTACCTACTATAAATTGAGTTCCACATGAGAAACTGACTTGACACACAAGCCCTGAGCCTTGTCCAACAAGATTTTACAACATTGTCACTTTGATATATCAAAGCATTCAGCTCAAAACATGAGGAATAAAATTTTACATTGAAGTCTTAGTAATTATTGAGTCCAACCCAATAATTCTACTCCAAGTTCCTAAGTCCCACTTAGGCTCCCTACCTCAACACATGAGGCCCAATATTGGATGCACAATATTGGCTTGGAGAATGACTCATGAAAGGTGTAATACTCCTCTCTTCTATGATCATAATTTATATTAGTTGTATTTTTCACCATCCTATCGTCTCCCTTGGAGTCTACTAATTATTCTCATGCAAATTTTGACAACATATTTTTATAGAAAGCAAAATTTTACTCATGATGTTCATTCCATTGGCATTACCATCACCAAACTATAAATGAATAGAAATTTGAATTTATAAATACGGAATTGCATACAAATAAAATATATGATTATAAAATTAGTACATGTGAACATTTTTCCCACGAAAAATTGTCCCTATAGCAACATTGTTGTGGCACTATAGCAACAAATAGGAGCCCAAATTTTCAAGGAAAATTTCTCATCTCAGTAGACACACTTCGAGGATTTTGTCACTGTAGCGACAGAAAAGATATGACACGTGGAGAGTGTGGTATTTGTTTCAATAACCTATATGCGTCGTTATAGCGACATTCATTCGTCACTACAGCAACGTCTTGGAATCTCTATAGCAAAAAAAGTTTGTCAGAAAAAAAAGCGACTAAGTCATTTTTCATCGCTGGAGCGATGAACACTCATCACTATAGAGATGTAATGTTGTCGAAATATAAATTGTAATTTGTCGCTATAGTCACGAAAGTATGTTGCAACTAATAAGAGACTAATTCCTTTCCATCATTGGAGTGACGGTCAATCGTCATTACAGAGACGTCTAGTTGTCTCTATAGCAACGTCAATGTGTCGCTATAGAGATGACAGTTTGTTACAACTAAGAAATGACTAACCATTGTTTCGTCACTAAAGCAATGCCAATGTGTCGCTATAACAACACCAGTATGTTGGTATAATGGCATACATACCGACAAATTTTCCAAACAAGGTACAGATGATCGTCGCTATAGCCACAACTTACTGTCGCAAAACTTGAACACCCAAGTCTTCGTTCGTCACTATAGCGATGTTCTATGTGTATTTAAAAAACCAGTTAGAATTCGTAGCAAATATTGTAAAAATGTAAACATCTAAAATATTTCTCTAAATTTGTGTGCTAGCTATAATGTGGTATGAAGATACTCCAAGTAATATGAAAAATTTGAAGAGCCACCAACAAAGTATCAAGATCCTCCAAATAAGGATCTTTGTCCACATAATCAGGGTGTCAACATAAGTTGATGGCTCACATTCCAAATACAACTCAACATGTATCCTTAACCACAACACCACTCCACATGTGAAAGCATCCTCCATACTATAATGTTGATATTCAAACTTCTTGACTGCAAAGGTAGAAATATATAAATATCCATATTACTCTTCTTTAAAATGTATGCATTACTCTACTTCAAATCTAGGCTATTACAATGATGTTGGTAGGAACATAAGATATACATTAACTCTTGCTATATATTGAATGGTGTCGGATTGAGGTCTATTTTCTAGAAAAATGTTTGTGCACATGACATAATGAGGAACAAGCCCTGCTAAAAAAAATATGCTAAAAAATAGTCTCTAAATAGCATGGCGAGGATAATACATTTAAGTGAAGACAATGTTGGGTTAGAATTCTACAAGTTGGTTCAAAAATTGCTGATGGTTATGCCCTCCACAAATTGTTGTAAACTTTCCCACAAAAAGGACCTAAAAAGACCATGAACATGCATTAAGAAATAAACCAAAGAAGTAATGAATGTGATGTCATATATTTGCGTAATTGCTTCTAGATACATATGTTACACCTAAAATATGTACCTATGCTTCAATCCCTCAAAATCCCTGGCCAAGAACTCTTTTGGGCACTTATTGCTTATTCCTAGCCTGGCTGCCACACTTTTCCTTCTAGCAAAGAACACCATACATCAGTGACACTTGTTTCCCATTGGCATTAGGAATCGATGGCGGCCTTTCCTTAACTACAAGGTGCACCAGTGAACTTACCCTTATTGAAAGGAGTGTCAACAAGCTTAGGGAGGAAAAACTAGAAGTTTTGAGAAGATTCCAGGAAAAATCTCTTGTGGAGGATGGTCCTATATTCTTGGGAGATATAGCACTCGACCTCCTAGTGCATAGGGATCATTCCCTATCCTCTTCCCAAAATATCTCAACTCATTTGGGCTTCCCTTGGCCTATAGAAGAAATCTTCATGGGTCATGGAAGGAGATATCAAGAGAGCATCCTTATGTTGTTCTATTGAAGTATAGTATAGGAGGTAAAGAGAGATAGTTTGTGAGCAAAAGGTTGCATAGTTGGGAGTTATGTGAGTGTGTCAAAGACCTTGTGGATATCAAGCTATTGGCATAAAGGCTTTGGTTGTAGATTTCTCTTTTCATCTTTAATACAAAAGTGTTTCCCTTTCCCATATATTATTTATGTCAATATTGATCATTTATTATTAGTTTCCTTTACCACTAATATAGATTCTTGATTTATCTTGTTACTCTCATCCTTGTCTTGTTTCTTTTGTCTTTTGCAGGTATACTAAATTGCACTAGGATCGATGAAACAAGGACAACCTTCTAGATCTAAGTTGAAGAGAGTTATTCATTCAAGTATATCAGTTATCTAGGGAGAGGATATATTGTTATGTCTTTTTGTTCTAGACTTGCACCATGCAGGCTAGAGGAACAAGCAGTGTACGCATTGATTGAAATATTGCCAGTAACAAAATTGGTGACCATACTAGGGATAGATCAAGTCAGATCTAGAGCAGATCCAGTTAGATCATGGATTTTTAATGTCACTTTTGTTTGCAACTTGTGAATTTTGTTTTATTTCTCATTTAAGTTGTTAAGGTGAGTGATCCACCTTGTCAAACTTTTAATTTCCTTTTATGGTGGGTGTTTTACCTAACTTTTATTCCAGTTTGATCCACATTGGTTTCTTTGTAGGTTTCTTGGCCTTTTTTAGTTCTCTAGATTCGATGACGCTCTTGGGTAAGCTTGACAGAGCGCCCGATAGAACCTTACACATGTTTCCTTCTACCTCAAAGCACCATTGATGCATGTATTTCTTCATCATTGTGCACTACTGACACCTTTCACTAGCATACAAGGAGCGTCAAACCCCTCTAGGAGCCCTGGTGCAGCCCTTCAAAGTGCACCAAGGTAGGTACTTAGTGACACTTTTAAATTTATTTTGGGAGTGTTCTTAGCTTGATTTTTAAGCAAAATGAGGAAACGTATATTCTCCAGTCACTTTGAATTATTTTCTCTTTGCATTCAAGGAATAATTTTATGTTTCTTGCATTGAATTTTACGTTTGTTTCATTGCTTGAAACCTCTTACTCTTTTCTGTGGATTGTATTCTTTGAAATCGGAAAATTTGCCTTTCATTTTTGTGTGCTTTAGTTGAGTTTCTCTTGAGTTCTCTTGTATTAATATAACTTTGTGTTTCCTTACATATATGTAGTAGGGAAAATTGATCTTCCATTTCCTTCATAGTACAAAGAGAAATTTTTGCTTTGATATTCTTTATAAGATTGAAAAATACTTGAAAATCAAAAAACGTTATTTTTCTTGCTTTTGTTTACTTCAGATTTTTCTTTTGTTAAATCTTAGTTTCATATAAAAGGAAATAAAAAATATTTCAAGTTGCATAATATTTAAAGGATCTTTTCTTTAGGTTTTTTATTGGAAACGTTATTTAGATATTTTTATTGCTAGAGATTTGTTTTTCACTTTTGTTGGAAACATAGGAAATGAAATTCTACTTTTGAGTTTGGTTGTATGTTATTCAATTTCTTCATTTGGGGAAAGAACCTCTTACTATCTCATAATTAGGGAATCTATTATAATAAAGAGTGAAAGATTTTCATCTCATCCTTGGGTGGTTTCTGAGTCAAGTCTTCACTCCATATGTCCACTTAACCACTTCAGATAAAAATAAGCGTCGGTTAGGTTAACATTCTTAGAAAGAAGTGTGTGATAGGTTAGAGACGTGTTCCAACATATTTAAGCATAGGAGCTATCATTTACTTCCTACACTGCATTCCAGGGACTATGTGGTTCTTCCATATATGCTTTGCTATATCAAAAAGCCTTTCATGTAACCTTGAGGTATATCGAAAGGTACTTCACGTACTCAACAGTATATAGGAAGGATCCTTTCGTACAGTTGTGCATTAGACAACACTACTATGGTTTTGAGATCCCACATACCTTGTGTATATCGGGAGACGCCATTATAGATCCTAAAACCATTCGAGAAAACCCCTTTGGTCATCTTATCATCGCAATACATTGAGAACATCACTCAGGGATATTACTACGCATGTACCATCTAGGTATTCAGTTAGTCAGGAAAAGGTAATGTCCCAATCCTCCTTGTCGTATTTTATTGTTTGACCCTACGGTATATAGGGAGTTGTGATGGTTTGACAATCCTGTGAGGATCCTGACCTTTTATCCACTCCTTTCACAACAATCCTGTGAGGATCCTGACCTTTTATCCACTCCTTTCACATGTTTGCTTGTTTCTTTAGATAGAGTATTTTTTGTTCTTGTACAGTTAAAAGTATTAAAGACAGAGTTATTTTTGTTACCTACCTATGACTATGACTTGTGGAACTACCAACCAAGAGACCCCTTCTAAAGGGGACCCAATTGTTATTCTTTCATTTAGAGGTGTTGGTCCTCCTCTCATGGCTGTGTTAATTATTCATGGATTTATTATATGGTTACATGTATGGTTATTCTCTAGTCTAGTTATCCCAATTTCATCGATTGTTTTAAATCCAAAATCCACATTACAAGAGCGTCAACATAATGTTGATCCTCTACCTTCTTTGTCATATTTGTCTTCTCCCCTTTCTCCTTCTTCGCCTATCGAATATTGAGAAGAAGAAAGACAAACAATAAATCAAATGAATATTCAGAATAATAAATACAAACAATAAATCAAATCTCAACCAACCACTCCTCACAGTGCTAAGTGTTTTGATTTTCCCATGAAAACACCTTGTAAGCCTAAGTTCCCTTGTAGACTTTGCAAGGGTGACTATTCTTAAGGATTTTCATGGTCTGTCCCAAGTTTTAGAAGTGTGGTTTGAGTCTTCCCAACAACCCATGTCATCAACCTTTGGTCATCATACTGATGATACCCCATCAACCGTTGACGTTGTTGTTAAGAGTAAAAAATGGAAAGTCAGATATCCTTGCTTGCTATGTAAGGACATGCACCTTACTTACCTTTATCCTCACATGGATGAATATTCTCAGTTGTTGGAGGATATTATTGTTCCTCAAAAATGATTTCCAGTAGGTTACCGTAATTTTTCCCTTGACCTCCCATTGGTTGATAAAGTGATTGATCCAGTTTTAGCCTCAGTCGATCCCACTCTTCCTTTAGAGAGTGAAGTTAAATTGGTCAAGTCCATGTCATCTCCACCCAATCCCACACTTTCATTAGAGAGTGTTAATACTGAAGTAGTCATTTTGACACAGTTTTCATCTTATCCCTCTTTTCTAGTTGAGCATAAAATGAAACATGCTTAAGTTTTTGTAGCCAGTTCAAATTTTTCTATGCAAGGGGAATTTTTTTCTATTTCAACATAATCCTATCCAAGTACCAAGGTTATTTCCTTTGATTGGAGGAACCTAACAGAAGCTCATATTTATTTGAGTGTTCCTTTCCAGATATCTGTGCAAGTTACTGCTAAGAGCATACTTCGCACTATTGTTGATAAATGGGATTTTGTTAGTATTTTATCCTCAACTACCTAGAAACATATTGGTTCTCCTCAGCTTATGCCAGCCATCGATCAAATATTGGATTTTAATCGAAGACCTACTACACCTTTAGGGATACTTCCTAATTTTCCTATTACGTTAGGAGGGAAAATTGTATGCATTCATGTTATGGTATTCCAAGGTCCCTTCGATTTTAATATGCTCCTTGGATGATATTATGTTTACGCCATGAAAGATGTAGTGTCCACACTCTTTTGAGTGATGAATTTTCCCCATGATGGTAATATTTTGACCATTAATCAACTTTCCTTTGTTAAACATGGTCATCATATAACTCCTAGTCGTCAAACTTCTCTGGATATCCCACATGTTCTTGTGGTTCCTTCCCCTTTGTCGGTCATGTCTCTCGAATCTTGACATAATCTCAGAGTTCAGTCGTTTGTAAACCGATATCTTATTCCCTTCATGGGAAATCTTCAGGGACATGGCTACAGTCTCTAGACACCATATTGGACTTAAACCAATAGCTTATTATGTAAGGGGGGGAACTTTCCAACCTATGCCGGACATCTTGTTTCCTAAGAACTGAAGACGAGCATAGTTATGATTATGTGTCAAGCTTGCTAAAAAATGAAACAGGTTTACCAGCAGAGTTCTCATTCTATGTCAAGCTCATTAAAAAATGAAACAAATGTATTTGAACAAAGTTTATTTATGGTTTCAAGCTCGTTAAAAAATAAAACCGACCGTTGAGTATAGTTTTCTTCCTTTTCAAGCTCGTTAAAAATTAAATGGACTATCTCAAGCATAGTTATTTTCTATTTCAAGCTTGTGTATAAATGAAATAGACCCCCACAAGCATAGTTATTTTTTGTTTCAAGCTTGTGTAAAATTGAAACAGGTCCCCATAAGCATAGTTATTTTCTATTTCAAGCTTGTGTAAAAATGAAATAGGTCATTTTGAGCAAAGTTCCTTTTTTTGTGTCAAGCTCGTTTAAAAATAAAATGGATTCTTCCATTGTGTCAAGTATTTTACTAGACTCAATACTTGAACCTTCATTTCATCTTCCTATATCACTTGGTCCTCTTTCTTCCTCTATCTCTGGTGAACCTTGTCCTAGAAGTAACTGGAGATTTAGTTGAATTAATAAAAGAGTAAGCAAATGAAATGAAGCTTGGGAGGCATGTATCCAACCTCTTTACATTAAGTTGCAGTTAATCTACTTGACAGTTATACTAGGGAAAGTACCAACCATTGGACATCATGTTGGGAAATGACCCATCAATGGGAGTCATTTTGAGCATAGTTCCTATTATGTTTCAAGCTCATTAAAAAATGAATCAGATACCTTAAACATTCTTTCAACCAATCTTGGAGCTAGTTAAAAACAATAAGTTGGTGTTGAGATTACTTTTCATTTTCCATGCTCTGGATAAAACATGAAAAGTGGATCGAGTTTTTTTTTGTCCTTTTCACATTCTATCTCAAGTTGAAAAAAGAATCAAGCTACTTATATACCTTTGATGTGATCGTAAAATATCCAATGAAGAGGTATCGAGTATAATTTTTATGTTTTTCATACTTGTTAAAACTGGATTATGAAAAAAGAAACCCCTCATAGAGTTACCTTTAATCTTTTTTCAAACTCCTAAAATACGAAAATATTGTCAAGCGAACTTGATGCTTTCACGCTTGTAAAATTATTTGAATGATCGTCCAATCGATGATAGTTTACCTATTTTCGGATCGATTAGAGTCATTTACAAAAAAGGTCTACTCTAGTTTATCACAACTCTAATAGTTCTCCTGGGCATTATTTTATACTTTTTCAAGCCTCGGGGAGTAAATTTACGAAAATGTTCACCCTAGAGTCTTCTTAGTCATTTCAAACTCTCTAAACATGGAATGATGAATGAGTTTACTTTCATAGGACTCATAAAATCAAATGATGAGAGACCCTTTCTGGGAATGAGCTCCTCCTTTCTTATATTCATAGAATATGTGAGAGTGGACTCATCACTTGATGAGCTACAACTAGTGTTTGTTACCCTCTTTGAACCCGTTAAAACAAAAATAGGTACTCATCCATCGTGATGGGAAAATTAAGGGAATGGGAAACATCATCCATTTGTATATATGGAAGCTCATAGTCCACCCTTTAACATGGCACCTGTCTGCATTTTCATTGTCAAATAGTTAGGTAATCATACTTTCCGTGATTCGATCCAAGTTCGTGATTCATCTAACTCCTTTGAGTGAATTCAAAGAATGCATCATTGTATCCTTGCATTACATTTGGTATCTGCCTCGTTGATTCAATGATTCCAAGTCATTTTTTTGTGTCATTCAATGTTCAAAGGGAACCTCCTAAGCAATATACTTCTTTAGTTACCTTACCTTCCTTCAAAATGCTTCATATCTGATTCAGTTCTATGATTGTTTTCATCACTTCAACATCATATTTTGTTCCATGTTTTGTGTCGATGATTAGGGAATCATCATGGCCCTCCTTTGACTAGTCTATTCCTATCGAATTCAACACATCATCCGGCAATTGGACTTAGAAACCAAGTCAAGTACCTTGAATCTTGCATGTGGCAGGCCTCCTCACTTTCAATAGTAGGTTTTCATCAATGACCTCTAGTTGGAATCATCTACCAAGTGTTCGAATTCAATTCCTTCATTCACACTCAGGAGAATGTACTAGGATACCTTGGGAATCATTGACATCAATGGTGATGTCATGTCCCCATATTTTGGGACATTAAAAGTGTTGAGGATGATGAAAATCCTAAGGGCTCAAATTGATATTAATTATTATTCCTAGGGAAAATATTGCTAATAATTGTTCTAAGGCATGTATTTAATTTTATTACAGCATGTTTATTTATTATGCACAATAATGATGTGGAATCAAGGCGTTGATGTCAGGAGGGCGCATTGGGGAAAGCTAGTAAACTTGCCTTGGATGGAAAAATGGAAACAATGCAAAAGAAGGAAAAATAAACATGTCATAGTAAAGATACAAACTATACAAATTAGTTTCTAATTTGGTGCAAGGATGAAAAGCAAGGAAAGATTACCTTATGCACAAACTTGCTAATTACTCAAGGAAGGAGCAGTTTCTATTTTGGACTGAAGGATACAAACATGGAAAAATTTACTAAGCTTCATACTTGCTATTTTTCTCAAGAAGCTCAAATTTCTACTTTGGGTTAAGTTATACAGAGAAGGCAACATCATTTGCAAACCAAAATTGTTAATCCCATCAAGGAGGGCCACTCATGGCTTAGGAACAAAATTGGCAAGTGGGTTACGTGTTCAATGGGTGAAGGACTTGCTCAACAAGTCACCCAAGGTCTACTTAAGGGAATTTCCAACTCCATTATTCATTTTGGTTAATGTATTTTTGTAATTGATTGAAGCTTAAGCTTCATTTCTGAGTGGTGATCCTCAGTGTCTTGGGTGATGTGCCCCAAGTCCCCTCTTCTTCCCTTCTCATTGCAGGTTATATTGGAGATATGGATCAACTCTCATCCATTAATGGAGTGATATTTCAGGCTCTAAAGACATTTCCATTTTAGTGCAGCACATTAGAGTGATTGGGACACTCCATTCGAATATTAGAGCTATCTTCAAGATTTCCTCCTTTTATGAGAGATTGATGATATGAAGTGATGAAGAGAGATATATGGATCTCTGCCATTAATTGAGGTTATTATGAGTACCTAATATTAGTCTCCTAATAGTTCCAAATTTTCTGTAATGTTGTAATAGTTTTCCATTACAATGTCTACCTCCAATTCTAGTTTTCTATCCTTGTAATGAAGACTAAATTAATGAGTAAAGATATGAAACTCCCATGGGATTGAATTCAATCATTAATTCTCTGAAATAATGTATTCTTACCTTTCTACAAGTATTACATAGTTTTTAATATATCTGATTTACTCTGGAGAAGCATTTCCACACCCTAGCTAGAAATGCATTGAAAAATGACTAGTTTTAGATTTCAAATGAGTTGAAGGACTTAAACCTTTCCGATTTTATTTATTTTACTTATGATCATTCACTAAATTCAAATTGAACACCTTCCATGTCTGAATATGAGTTTTATTAACTTTCTCCATATGTTTGGAAGACCTGGAACCCAAGCCTAGAGTGCAGTCTAAGGGACTAGTTTCCTAAAATTACCAAATATGTTATTTACCTGCATAAAACTTTCTATACTGTAATATAAATTTATATTAGAGCCATAATAAATTTACCCAATCCCTTGGTTGAAAAAGGCTGAACTACTCTTCCTAGTTTCATGGTTTGGTTGCCCAGAAGCGTGGAAGTAGGTTTCTACATAGAGGATTCTGAAACCTAAATCGCACCAGATCTAAATGTGTTAGGGAAGAGGAAATTCTATGTCTGAAATATATTTGGTTTCTTCCCTTTTCTCACTCCTCTTTCCTACAAAATTTCCTAGAAAAAACCTCTGACTTTCCCTGTCCGAAGAGGCTCTGAGTGGTTTGATTCAAAGTTCAGAAATTGTAATTTAAATTATAGAATTAGATAGTGTTCAGGTATGCACACCAAACTTGGAACATCATAGGTGATCTCCCTCGCACTTGTTAATAGTATACATCAATTATCAGTAATTAAGTGGTTTCTACCATGTTTGACATTAGGACATATATTCGCATGGTTAGAATTGTATCATTGGGAATTGGAATGAAGACCTTGAGTGGTTAGGTATTCACTTGAATATGTGCTTATCCTCAGTTTGCGATGGAGTATTTTTTGAATTTATGACATGGATCCACATTTTATATTTGGTGGTTGTGTCTAGTATTGAGTTTGGATAACATGGATCTACTTGGTATGTGTTGTAGCCATGTTTTGTTTTCATTCTTATTGGGAATGGATTTATAGTGTATTATTGTTGGCCATGACATAGTTATCATCCATGGATCTACAGTTTATTAGTTTAGAGCCATGATTGAGTCAGATAGTTGGTCACTGGTCTTGCATCAAATTTAAACTCATATATAGTTTTCCTTTGATACATATTCAAATCTAGAAAATTATTTTGCCTATCACATCCCTCTAGCTTCATACTTTGGGGGGAATTATGTTACACCTAAAATCTATACCTATACTTCAATCCATCAAAATCCCTGGACAAGAACTCTTTTGGACACTTATTTCTTATTCATATCCCTGTTGGCGCACTTTTCCTTCTGACACAGAGCATCATCCATCCCTGATACTTGTTGCACAATGGAAGTAGGCATCGGTGGTGCCCTTTCCTTCACTATAAGGTGCATCGACGCAATTACCCTAATTGGAAGGAGCGTCAGCAAGCTTAGGGAAGAAAAACTAAAAATTTGAGAATATTCCAGGCGAAATCGCTCGTGGAGTATGATCCTATATACTTAGGAGAGTTGGAACTCGACCTCCTAGCCCATAGGAATCATTCCCTATCCTCTTCCCAAAATATCTGAACTCATTTGGGCTTCCCTTGGAATATAAAAGAAAGATTCATGGATCATGTGAGAAGAGATCAAGAGAACATCCTTATGCTGTTGGATTGAAGTTTGGTATAGGAGGAAAAGAGAGAGAGTTTGTGGGCAAGATATTGCATAGTTGATAGTCATGTGAGTGTGTCAAAGACCTTGTGAAGAAAAAGTTATTGACATCAAGGCTTTGGTTGTATCTTTCTTTTTTCATCTTTAATACAAATATGTTTCCCTTTCCCATTTATGATTTATGTCAATACTGATCATTTATTATTAGTTTCCATTATCACTAATATAGATTATTGATTTATCTTGTTACTCTCATCCTTGTTTCTAGTGTCCTTTGTAGGTATAATAGATAGTTCCAGGATCAGTGAAACAAGGACAGCCTTCTAGATATAAGGTAAATATAGTTATTCATTCAAGTATATCAGTTATCTAGGGAGAGGATATATTGTTGTGTCTTTTTGTTCTAGACTACATCATGCAGTTTAGAGGAACAAGCAGTGCCCGCACTGATTGAAATATTTCTAGTAACACCATCTACCATAGGCTACTTTGAAATTTTGATTTCATTAGGTCTACAAGAGGTTAGAATTGTGCCCTTAAATGTGCTCTAAGAAATCCAAGGTCTTAGCAATTTTATATGGATTTGAGAGATAGAAACATGTTTTATTGTTGAATGTTTGTTAGCACTAAAAGTGTGATTCAATTTTCAAGCTTTGAGCAGCTAGAATTTTCATGTATATTTTGTAAATACTCAAGAGTTGTGACATACTACCATGGTACTAGAAGTATCATATAGACTTTTTCTCACAATCCTATGACAATTCTGATGTTAAGGAATCTTGTAGATTGCAACTTTCCAATCCCCGCATTATTAAAGCACTGGTTTGAAGCTCAAATAATACCTCAGGACAAATCTAGGTGCAAATTGTATACTATCTTGATGTTTAAAGGCCATTTATATCACTATGACCATTCGTTAGTAACATTGTGGCATTCCTACATAACAATATCATAAGGAAAGATTGTTCCACCAGTCATAGGCATTAGTGCATGGTTGGAATTCCAAGATTAGATAGTAGCAAAGTGACTTTGTAGCATATTTCCTTAGGCCCTAATACATATGGCATCCACCTGACTAAGCCATAAATAGTGACATACACCAGTAGATTTGGAGACATTTGAATGGCTGAAATTTGGGAATGAATTAAGATGTTTCTAGGAGACAAGCAACAACCTCACAAAATCATGATTAGGCCACCATTTCAGAACAAGTAATGGAATAAAATGATCCACTTTCAATCTCTTTTTTAATGGTCATGTACCTTGTCTTCAACAAAAGAGACATCATTGCATGGAGATAAAGTATGATTCCTAATAGAAATTTTGTACTAATATTTCCAAAAGTATTGGCGGCATGAGTTGTGAGGGGATATGGAAGAAAGTAATCACAATATTCATGGGAAATTTGCAGCCCTTTAAACATCCATAACTGTGGCATCCTTAATAAAACCCTAACTAACGGATAGATTCAATAGAAGAGTCGCTTTAGGACAGTCCTTGACAACGGTATGGTGGTTTTAGACAATTTCTTGTGTCAGTGTTAAGACCTTAGACTTATGAATTCTGAAGAGAAGAATACCGAGTAGCATACAAAAGGTTATGATAGAGGATTCAATAATAGTTCCCTACCCATCTGAACCTACCCCTATGAATGAGATAAATACTTAGATTTGGATTAAAAATTCATTTGGAATTACTTATGCTAGTTTAGCTACCTCCAATCCAACTTGTTCATGTTCAGTTCAATAAGTATAAAATTCAAAATTACTTACCTCGAGAAAAATACACCATCAGTAGAACCCCATCCTAGTCCTATACGAGGAATAATGTCTTTCACTTCACTGAATTGCACAAGGCACCACTCTAAATACACAAGATCCATAAAAATGTTTAATGCACATTTCAGCTCATTTTGAGATTATACTACTAATACACGCTTAAGTTTTCCTTAGATTATGAAATGTACATGTGTATTTCATCAATACAAGGAACAACATGATTCTTTATTTTCCCAAAATTCATAACATTCTCAACCAAAGTAATGACCCGAATTATGCCATGAAAGCAACTTAAAGCTGGTAATGATGTTTCATAACTAGTTTCCTTTCTTAGAAAACATAAATATTCAAGAAATGAAGATTTCTCCACATTCAATGATATTATTTTCTCTAATTTCATTTTTGAAAAGTGTAGAATTCTGCTTTTAATAAGATTCAATCCCGCTTGGGGAACAAATACAAGTAGTCATTTTCCATAACATAGTTCTTTTTTGCTTGAACAAAAGCCTATTTCTTCAATTGGTATAATTTTTTCAAATATAATTGAAAGGGCATGCATAACAATTGATATCACACCCAATGATATTTTCCTATAAGAATCCCGCTAAAGTGTATTTTTGACGATGTTTATTTGCCAGCCATAATGTTTTCAAAATGAACTTATTTTCTTTAAATTTCAACCCACATTTCAACCACTCAAGAGAAACTTCAACCATTGGAACTACTTGATAGGCTGATTCCAGGACCAAATTTCAAATCCCACATCATTAAGAGTATTTTCTTCATCTTTCCCATGCTCTACTAAACAGATATTTGGAAGAGTCCTAGCTAGAGACTCTAACACAATAAATCATTCCCTTACAACATCTAGGATTTCATTGATTGTGTCTCTACCAATAATTTTTTCAAAAGAAGTGAGGCTAGATGTATAGGTAAAGTTGCAAACTCTCAGGTAGATTCAGATTAGGCCTATATCTTTGATCCCTATACTTATTCAAATTGAAAATGAAAACTATTGTTGAATTGATTTCATGTGCAAGGTAGAAATGCCATCTAAAAGGATTATTGGAAGAGTTAGGCACATATGTCTACCTCTCCAAACAGTGTATTGTTGTTTCATGTGTTCTCGTCTAGGAATTGATAACATGTCATTTTTATTTATAATTATTTTTCTCAAATATTCTTGTTACACATAAATCTCATCATCATCATGTGATGAGGTACCGAACATCATGATTTTACCTCCCAAGTTTTGAAGTGAAAATGTTGGCCCAGACTTCAATCTTGCATATGAAGATCTAGCATCGCTTCTGCCCTTAAGTCAAGGAGCGTTACCTTCTTCAGTAATTCCTACAGTCTCTTGACAATAGGCAGTGCCACCACCTTTACCTCTTGTTCAAGGTGTGGTTATACCCTATTGTCGCTATGTCATAGTGGATTAGAAGCGGTTCCCTTGGAAAAAAGTGAAAAAGAGAGGTCTTCATGAATATTCTCAAAGGAAGGCTTCATGGCACCCTTATCCCTACACTTGAGGACCACCTGGACTCGAGATCCATCATTTTGGGATATCCCATCCACCTCACCCACCATTTACTTAACCATCCCTATCCTCCCAAGACCTATATAAGCAGGCTCATACCCTATGGTTGAGAGAGAGCAAAGTTATGTTGTTGCATTGACATTCTGGCCTAAATCAGTAAGGTGAGCATAGGAAGAGCAAGCTGGATCTTTTGGGGATGAGACATTGGCGTTGTGAAGGAGCATATTGACATTAAGGAAAAGGTTGTAAACTTCTTCTTCATATATTAATGCAAAGTTGGTTCCTTTCCCGTAAAGTATGTTGTGTTATTATCATGTATTTTACTATTGGATTCCTTAATCACCGACATAGATTTGTGGTTTATATTCTGGTGACTTTGATCTTGTTTGTTGGTTTCATGTGATTATGCAGGTACATCCATGAAGAGCTATCACCATAGGAAACAGCTACACCTTTCCATCAAAAGAACTCATTCTAGATATCCACAACTTATAGGGGAATTCTTCTATCTCTATTGTAACTCATTTGTTATAGATCTGAGCCATTCTGACTAGAGGAACAACTCTTCTCTGCAAGAGGTGCATTTTTCCTAGCAACAAATATGGAAACTTCATTGGGGAAGAGGTTTCAGTACATTTGATCTTCCTTGGTCTTCAAACTATTATGCGAAATCCAAGCTCCAGTGTTTCATTGGTTAGGCCTACTGGCTGATCCAGTGAGATCTTGTTTTAGTTGATCAGATCTACTAGTTGATCTAGTGAGATATTTGTTAAGTATTATCAAATCTGTTGATATTTGAGTCATTCTTACCTTTTGTACTTCGTAGTCCTACCAATTCATGATTTTTATGCCAATATTACAGTAATTAACATTGATTTTGTTACATTATTTTGTTTTTTGACTTCTACAAGACCCCGCGCATGCACAGAGGGAAAGAAGTGGTGCCTTCACCTGTGTTCATTTATCAATAAGCAGTGACACTACCTATGTTCAGTTATCAGGAAGTGGTGTTGAGCCAAAACCGTTCTGTCACCAACCCTCGAAAAGAGGTGCCAGGTAGGCCCTTTTAAGACTTGTCATTTCAAAGTTTCATTGGCTTTTGCTTTCAGTTATGAATGTTTCGGCTTCTTTACATAAATTTGAGTAGTTAGGTTCAAAATTTGGATGTGATAATTGCTTGTTTTGTTGAAATCAAAAATCTAGATTACGCTCATCAATTTGATCACTTGTATGCCTGGTTTTCGTTTTCGAAAGGAGTGCTTGGAAGCTTTTCTTAGTTAGATCTCTTCTTGTTGTTTGATAAGAATAAAAAGGAAGAGTTGCTTGTTGGTTTTTTCTTTCATTTTTTCATTAATGTCTACGAAAGGCTTTTTTTTCTTTTTGAAAAAGAAACTTTTTTGTTGAGATTTGGTTATAATTCTGTTTGAAGACAAATTATTGGATCTCTGACTAGCCTCATAAGCTTTCAGATCTCCATTTTTCTTCTTTCTTTTTGCATTATTGTCTCATCAAAAGAAAAAATATCATAGTTTTAAGTTAGATCTTTCCATTTTTTGAAGAAAATTTGAAAAAGTACTTAGTGTGCCTTTGAGTGTTTTTGTCTTTCTTTTTAGGAAAAGAGATCTCACCCTATTTGCCTACTTTCAAAGATTAGATTAGAAGTGTCTTGCTTGTTTGTATTCTCAGAAAGTTTTGTTTAGTTAGACTGTTTGGGAAAGTTTTGGTTTTCAAACAAAATTGAAAACAAAATACTCTCTCCTTCCCATAAGTAGGCATGATTTGAATGGTAAAGTGAAGAATTTGCATATCATAATTGCAAGGTTTAAATTTTCTGTCATAACTCCATGCATTCACCTAACCGTTCAGCTTAAAATTAATGGTAGATATAGGTTTAAATTCTTAGTAACTTGAGCGATAGATAAGAGTCGTGTCCCAATATTGTAAAACGTACGAGTTGTTTCTTATTGCCTGCACAACAACCCGGTATTTGGGCATTTCTTCCACATACCGTCGGTATATAGAATGGCCTTTCATGTACCCTTGAGGTATATCAAAAGGTACTTCACGTACTTGATTTTATATCAAAAGGCCCCTTGTGAAAAGTTGTGCATTGGACATCACTACAATGGATTTGAAATCCCATGTACCTTTTGTATATCAGGAGGCCTTTCTAGGATTCATGAGACCATCTGAGGAAATCCCTTTTGGTTTTCTTGTCGACGCAATACATTGAGAATAGCACTCGTGGAGATTACTACGCACGTGTCGTTTAGGTACTTTGGTATTTAGGTGAGGGATATTTGATCCTCCTCACCATTTTTTATTGATGGACCCTGCGTTATATAGTGAGTTGCAAAAACTTGACAATCTTGGTGAGGTACTGGCTTATATCAGCCCCTCTTGTCACTTAAGTTTACTTGTGGCCTGTATTTTGGGTAGGAGAATTTTTGTGTGATTTTTCTAGTTTAAAAACCCTAGGTTAGGTTTTAGTGACCATACAATATGGATGAGTTTCAGTTGATATGATCCAGAAGAAACCATGGCTTACCACCCGACTTTCCACCTGTCACAAGGGAGAGCCCCATGGAAGGCACAAATCAAGGAGCTGCAACTAACTCCCTTGTGGAAGGAAGCACAGTTGTCGAAAGTGGAGAACAGTTCACTTCTTATGTTAATCCCTTGGTAAAATATCCTCCTATTGCTGACACTTCATTTCATTCCCCGAGGGAAGGTCATACTAGTCATGTTGAAACTGAATATGGCCCTAATGCTCATTTTTTGAGAACTTCTATGGGTCAAGCCCTTTAAGAATTTTGGGTTACTAGGCCTTCTTTTGATAATCCTTCACCAAGTGAGGATGAGCATAGAAGGATCTAAGCTTCTCTTGATCATGCTCACAATTTTAAAGAGAGAGTGGAAAGAATTATTCCCTCAGCCATATCTCACGAAGAACCTATGTTGGCTCTTTTACCCCGTCTTTCAGATCCTTGGCCTTCTGGATATCGTACACTTGCTGAAAATTTGGGTCCTATTGATGATATTCCACCTCATGGTGTTACTTCTCATATTCCAGGTCAAACCTCCAACCCTATAGTTTTAAATCCTAGGTCGGTTTCTAGTCCTCCCATACCCTCTGTAGCTGGGGGGGAATCCTCAGCTCAAATGGTGTCAGTACATTATAACGCCAGGGAGAAACCCTTGATGAAAGTTAGGTTATATATTATTTTATTTTATACTAGTAGACATACTTTTGCTGTAGGAAAACCCGCAGCGGTTGTTCCTCCCACCCACGCCAATATTGTAAACCCTCCTTCAAGTTGAGGCCAACCCTTAGGGGCACAACCTGTAGTCAACTAACCTTATTGGGTTTATGGTTACCCAGGGACTCAATTACCTATAGGAAATGTGAACTATCAACCTACATCTACATGAACTATGTATCCTCAAATACCTTACCCTAGAAACACGATTACGCCATGGGGGAAACCTAATTGGTCCTACATTCCAACTATGGGAGGAATACCTATTCATACTGCTGGAGGTTATGGAGGGCCACCTTATGGTGGTCCACCCTTTGGAGGGCCACCAAGTGGAGTCCCACCTGGCAGAGGTCCACCTTATGAAGGACCCCCTTCGGGAGGACCACCACCCGGAGGCCCACCTTGGGGAGGACCACCACCTGGAGGACCTCCACCTCTAGTTGGCCATCCTCCTAGAGGTCCATCCCCCTTAGAAGGCTCTTCAGGAGGATCATCTTGCCATATACCAACCCAACATCCTATGTATCAGTCAACCTATGGTCCTACTGGTGCACATATGCCTTATCAATACTACCAATACGTCGAACCTAATTGACAACTTCTATTCCTATAAACTTTGGACTTTCCCTATTTGTCCAAGTTGATTAATGACCCCATTTAGCACAACCCTTCATGGCCTGCTATTCCATTCAAGTTACCATCATACATTCCAAAGTTTGATGGGAAGTAGGGACATGATCCCAAAAATGATGTCATGGCGTTCCATATGTGGTGTTCTTCCAACTCCTTGATGGATGACTCTATTCATTTGAGATTCTTTTAGTGCACTTTGACTAGTACGGTCATGAAGTGGTATATTGAACTTCCACAACATTTGTTTGTGGATTTTAGCCCATTGCAAACCATTTTTCTCACACACTTGCAGCTACCTATTCGTTATGAAATGGGTACGAACCTTTTGACCTCACTTCATCAAAATACCTCCACACACATATAGGACCATATCCATGAGTGGAGAAGGCGGAGATGACTTATTAAAGCTCCCATCCTAGACCAATTTTTAACTGATTGGTTCATGAAATCCGTGTTTCCTCCCATTTCCTGATATGTGGCTATGGGCAGTGTTGTTACTGAAGAGAAGGCTAGTAGTCATGCTCAGTATCTAGACTTGGTATATTCCCAATATCAAACTCTATATGACCTAATCCCTCGATCTCCTCATCTTAGCACGGACCACGCTAAGCTACCCGCAAAGACTCAAGTTGATGGGGTTGTTGGTTCAATCCAACCCTCGTCAGCAGCCAAACCTTCCAAGGAACCCAATGGTTCTGCTACTACTCTTTCAACTCCCATGCTTTCTGTCGAGGTAAATTATATCCAAAGTATGTAAACACCCAGCAATTAGAAAAACGATAAAGGTAAAACTAAACAACCTGGAAACCGACAGGAGAATCCAAAGTATATGGCCATATAGAATGATAATAAATGGAAGAGAAAATCCAAGTATCCTTTCTTGTTATGTGGTGGTGATCAATTCACGAAGGATTTCTCTCGTCATGAAGAGATTAGTAAATCTTTGAAAAGTAACCCCACCCCAACGGTGCTAAACGATCCCTTCCCATCTCAGCAACAATTGATATAACACATGTCTAATCAAGGGACCTCTAGTTATACAGAAGAAATCAAAATGATGTCCTCATATGCCATCAATTTGAATACTCCTAGTCATTCTTACAACAAACCGATAGATAATAAGGATGAAAATCCTTCTTTCAAGAAAGTTCCTTCTACTAGTTCCCCTCCGTCTTCATCTAATGGCCCTCTCGTTATCAAGAAAACTAATCTCGATTTGATTTTATGACCACCTAAGGATACTGTAGCAGGGATTTATCCCTTACTACAGGGAAGGAATGGCTACCTTCCATCTATAGGATAGAAGGGTAGGGTTCCTGGTGGTTGTGCAATGAAAATGAAATAGAAATGAAATGTAGAACAGAAATGAAGAAAATGGAAACCCTGCACACAAGGTTAGACTCCAGAACCCTACATACATGTGTTAGAACATGAAATAAACCTGGAGCAAACTGAGTTAGACAAAAACTAAAATGAAAATGAAATTACAACAATAGATTATACCTCTTGGTGGAAATGGGCCACAATACCCTAGCTTAGAGAAGCACCTCTCTCTTGGCAATGGGGGAGCTATGGCTCAAAGGGAAAACGGATGAGGCAGAGTGTGGGTGGCTTGAGAGATAAATGGTCTCAAGGCATCCACTGGGGTAGCATAACAGTATGCAAGGGAGGAATGAATTGAGAGTGACCCCCACCCCTCTATTTATACTTTTTCTCAATACTTTCAGGGTTTTAAGCCCCTGGTTGGGGCTTTAGCCCCTTTTTGGGGTTTTTAGACCCTTTCACTCAATATTTAGCTCTTTTGGGGGTCTTAATCTCCTTTGAGGGGTTTAGCCCCTTTTTGGATGTTTTAGCCCCTATGAGAGCTACTTTGGCTCTTTTTAGGGGGTTTTAAGCCCTTTTGCACATTTTTAAGCCTTTTCGAGGGTGTGGGGGTCCAATGGGGTCAAATGAGGGTCGTTTCTGGGTGTCCTTGGGTGGTGTAGGCTATGTAGAGCTGAGTGAGGCATTTTTTGGGTTAACAGATTGCCCCCTAATGTGTGATGGCAAGAGCTCATTGTATGGCTGACAGACATCATACGATTTTATGTGGAGAGGTGGTGCTTTCTGGGCTGGGGCATGGTGGCTTTTGGTTTTTGTATTAATATGGTTCCCATCAATGGGTGAGATAAAAATAATGTGTGACATGTATATGGATGAGGCGGGCATCCCCATGCTCATAACAATGTCAAAATAATAATGTGATCTATGCTCGATAATACAAGAGTCGATCATATACAACTAATGATACATAGTGGTTGCCTCACTGAGAGGCTGAATACAATACTGATATGAACTGCTAAATTGGACCCATGGAATTCTCATGGAATGCTGTATCTTCATGACTCATATCCTAATGGATCCTAGAATGGTACATAGCTGTATGGACCCATTGATGGAGAGTCAGAGTCTCTATGGTACAAGTATGCTACATCAATCATAAATCTATATAGAAACACTACTGGGGATTTTGAACACTATCTCCAATGCAACTCAGAAATCACAAGGGACATAAACCTATCGGGGCCCCTCAAATATACTTGTCAAGTTTTTAGAGTCAAGTGACATCCAGGCTATTGGACCAAACACTGCATGGACCAATACCCTGTACGAATCTCAATGGTGCGATGATGTAGCTGGAGTCAAGCATGTGAGAAACAGCCATCCCGAGAGGCACTAAGGACTCTTCTCAATTGGTTGGAGGAACTCATCAATGAGGTTAATAAAACCAAGATACAGGTACCTTTGGGTCTATCCTTTGGAATATGTGTGTTGTTATCGATAGAGGGAGACCTTCCCTAGGTCAAGGCAATGGTGTTTCGTTGACCAGAAGCGCGAGGGAGACAACTGAAAGATGTTAGAAAATCTGAGGACCGACCCACTGAATGGGGGGCGAGAGGGAAAGAGTTGAACATCGACAGAGGGAGTGTAGTAGTGTCACATGCCCCAATTTTGCAAAAATAATTTTATATTATTTGATGTTATTTGAGGACAATATGTTAAATTTTATGCTAAGTTGTAATTGATGACTCTACAGAGTCAAGGATATTTAATGTAATTCTGAATATTTTATTTAAAAATAAATAAAGGAGGAGACAACAGCTTAGGAGAGCTGTTAAAAGAGTGTTTATTAGTCAAATTGGTGAAGGAGACTGGGTGGAGAGAAAACTAACATGTGGCAACATCCTCAAACCACTTCCAACTGTTGCAGGTGCCAACCTCCCTACATTTGGGGTCATGATTTCCCAAGAAAGTGGAATAAGAGAAGGTGGCTCAATTAATGGAAACTGACCCAAAATACCTAGGCAATATTTATAAAAATTCACATTGAAGAGAGCTAGGGAAGCTCATTCTAGAGAGGTGATCATTCAGGTGAATGAATGTACTTCAGACAAATTCAATGGAAGGGAATTATGGAAATTTTTGAGGGGATAACTGTTGATTGATCTAGTACAACTTTTAATTTGAATGATCTTACTACTGAGACCAGAGTGCTTTACTAAGATATTGGACTAGTCTATTGTTTGCATTCTCCACCATTTCTTAGCCAACAAGACCAAGAACAAGCTCAGGGGTCCTAAGAAAGCATTGTTTGAGTGCTCTCCAGGAGATTGGTAGAGAGGAACGACCTCCTAACGCTGTTGCAATCTGTCCTAAATAGGTTCTACATTATTTGTTTTTACTGTGTTAGATAGATAAATCTGAGTCTGACTGTTATATGAATGTAAAATATTCAGTTTGTAAAATGTTAGAATCTATTAGTCTCTTTAAATGATTGAAGAAATGTATTTGATTTAAAAAAGTAAGGTGCTAGAATGGAAATAATTTCTAGACTGTGTTTTTCCACACCTGGAAAACTAGGCCGTACTCCAGCATAGTTACAATATCTTAAGTAGATGAAAGAAAATGATAAGAGATCGAATATAATAGATAGGGTTCTGCATTTTGTAGATAACAGAGTAATTTATTTCCGTATGTAAGTTATTATTAAAAGGAACAGTGTTTTGAGTATTAATGTTTATTGTTCTAACAAGCTTATCTATGTAAAAATATTGGAAAAGAAATAGCAATACTACAATAGAGTTATAGTAAATATTTGTACTGATACAATAAAAATTATATGAGCTACAGTAAGTATCTAAAGCAAGGGTTTAACCACACTTATATCTTTTAGCTTAAAACATATTATTTTACATATACTAGAATAGGATTATGTTACAAATACTATTAATGAAGAAATAATCAAAGTTTAGAGTTAATGTTTTTAAACATTACATAACTCTGAATCTTTACTAATTAACAGATCAATAAAGAAATGAAAATTTAAGTGTAAACAGTAAATAGAATGAAGCTAAGAATTTACCTATTCCAAGAATAATTATTTTCCAAACAAGCTCTAAATCTCTGTAAGTTTCACCTAAGGGTCTAAACCCTAATCTGTTTTCTTTCTTTTTACAAAAGTATTCTTTAAAACAGAATAAGCAAATTAAACTAAGAATACTGTAAGTATGTACTAGACTGGGTACAGTCTTATATCAAGAACATATAGCATTTTGATAAGCCTTTTATTTAAAAGAAAAGAAAACATTTTAACAAAATAAATAATTCCAATACTATTATAACAACAATAAAGAAGTAACAGAAACCAATGCATAATTAAGAAATTTTAAGAATATATTTACGTAAGGATCCCTTTACATAAGGGTCTGATATTTAGTGAGAACTATGCCCAAAATCAATGTAGCCTTGGAGAATCGACAAGCAGAATATCAAACTTCCATGGTGGAAGTAGAAGGTATGCTAAACCAAACCGCTATAGCTATTTTAATTGATCCAGGAGCTAGTCTCAGTTATATTTCACCTAAAATGGTAGAACAATGTAAGTTTCCTATTGAAAAATTTGAAAATTCTTGGTTGGTTCAGTTAGCCACTGGTGCAAAAAGGAAGGTAACTTGTTTTGTAAAAGAATGTGCAGTAGTTATGGATCAATTTAAAACTGTTGTAAAGATTTATGTACTAACTCTTGGTTCTTATGACTTACTAATCGGTATGGATTGGTTAGAACAACATAAGGCGATTTTAAATTGTTATGATAAAACCTTTACTTGTATAAATAATGATGGAAAACCAATAAGTGTAAAGGGAATCCCTAGAAAAACTACCATAAGGAAGATTTCTACTCTACAGCTTAAGAGGGTTGTTAGGAAGGTTTGTAAAGCTTATGCAATAACAATAATTGATGAAGAGAATCTAAATAAGACAGAAAAATTAAAATTGGAAGACATACCAGTTTTAAGAGAATATGTTGATGTATTTCTGGAAGAAATTCTGGGACTACCTCCAAAAAGGGAAATAGATTTTACCATTGAGCTGGTACCTGATGCAGTAACCAGCTCAAAGGCCGCTTATCGAATGAACATACTTTAACTTAATGAATTAAAGTCACAATTAAAAGAACTTATTGACAAAAAGTATATTTGACTTAGTGTGTCTCCGTGGGGGGCACCTGTCATCTTTGTGAGAAAAAAGGACGGAACCATGTGACTTTCCATAGATTACCGTCAGTTGAATAAAATGACTATTAAAAATAGATACCCATTTCCTTGCATAGATGATCTATTTGATCTACTACATGGAGCCATGGTGTTCTAAAAAATTGATTTAAGGTCTGGATATCATCAAGTTAGGATTACAGATGAAGACATCTTTAAAACAGCTTTTATAACTCGATATGGCTATTACGAGTTTATGTTCATGCCATTCAAGCTTACTAATGCCCCAACTGTTTTTATGTGTTTAATGAACAACTTTATGCATAAGTATCTAGATACGTTTGTGGTCGTGTTTATCAATGACATATTAATCTATTCAAAAATTGAAGAAGAACATAAAGAACATTTAAAAATTATTTGCAAGAGTTACGACATCACCAAGTCTTTGCAAAGTTTAGTAAATGTGATTTCCTTAAGGATAAGATTCAGTACTTAGGTCATGTGGTGACTAAGGAAGGGATTTCGGTGGATCTCGAAAAGATAAAGGCAATTGAAGATTGGCTGGTTCCTAAAGATGTAACTGATGTTCGATCCTTCATGGGAATTACCAGTTATTACCGAAGGTTCAATGAAGGTTTTTTGAGAATCACAAATCCTATAAATTCTTTGTAGAAGAAAGGAAAGAAATTTGATTGGAACCAGAAATGCAAGGATAGATTTAAAAAGTTAAAAACTTTATTAACCAACAACCCTATTTTAAGAATAGCTGATCCAAATAAAGAATTTGCAGTGTGCACTGACACCTGCAATGATGGTTTAGGCGGTGTTCTGACTCAAGAAGGGCATGTTATTTCCTATGAGTCAAGGAAATTAAAAATTCATGAAAAGAATTATGCAACTTATGATTTGGAATTAGCTATTGTTATACATGCTCTAAAGATGTGGAACCATCACCTAATTGGCAGAAAATTTATTCTAATGACTGATAATAAAGGACTAAAAAATATGTTAGATCATCCTAATCTAAATGCTAGACAAGCTAGGTTGCTAGCTTTCCTAAGTGAGTATGAATTCGAAATTTAGCACATTAAAGGGAAAGAAAATAAAGTTGCTAGTGCATTAAGTAGGAATGCAAGGATGCACTTCATAGCAGTTATCAACACATATACAACAGATTTAGATGAACAGCTTAAAGCAAGGATAGAAAAAATGAAATTTACCAAAACTTACAAGCTAAAATGAAAGAAAATACAACAGAAAGCTTAAGTAAGGGGTACAGTTTGAATGCAAAAGAATTTTTACTATATAAAGACCAAATGTATGTACCTAATGTACCTAAAGTTAAGTTATTAATTTTGGATGAAATCCATAAAACTCCATACTCAGGTCATCTAGGATATCAAAAGACTATAAATATGTTAAGAAAATAATATTTTTGGCCAAATATGAAGACTAAAATGGCAGAGTATATTGCTAGGTGTTTTGAATGTCAGCAGGTGAAAACTGAGCATCAACACCCAGCTGGATTACTTCAGCCGTTGCCCATTCCTAGTTGGAAATGGGAAATAATTAGTCTCAATTTTGTTACTAGACTGCCTAAAAATCAAAATTTAAATGATTCTATCATGGTAGTGGTCGATAAGTTAAGTAAAGCAGCCCACTTTTTACCTGTTAAAAGTACGTATAAAGCTGCAAACATAGCTGATATCTTTCTAAAGAAAATTTTCCGACTACATGGAATACCAAAAGTAATAATCTCAGATAGAGATCCTAAATTTACAGGAAACTTTTGGAAATTTTTGTTTAAAGGATTAAACACTACGCTAAATTTTATTACTTCTTTCCATCCTCAAACAGATGGATAGGTCAAAAGAGTAAACCAAGTACTGGATGATTTATTAAGAATGTATGCGAAAGACCAGCCAGGTAAATGGGAGGAATATTTGCATTTGGTAGAATTTGATTATAATAATAATTATCAAGCGTCATCCAGATTTAGTCCTTTCAAAATCTTGTATGGAAGGAAATGTAATACTCCTATCTCTTGGAGTAATCCGGTGGATAGATTAGTATTAGGTCCTGAACTATTAAAGGAAATGGAAGAAATCGTTAAGAAGGTACAAAGTAATATGAAAATTGCACAGGATCGATAGAAAAGTCAAGTAGGCCTTAAAAGAACTCCAAAGGAGTTCCAGGTAGGTGAACATGTGTTCATCAAGGTGAGGCCCAAAAAGAGCTCTCTGAGATTGGGTAGTTGTGCAAAACTAGAACCTCGTTACTGTGGTCCATTTGAAATACTATCCAGGATTGGACAAGTAGCTTATATATTAGCATTACCATCAAATTTAAGAGTACATAATGTTTTTCACATTTCTGTATTAAAGAAATGTGTTCATGATGCTACTCATGTTGTTAACTGGAATGATGTATAGGTGGAACCAGAATGAGTTTTTCTGGTGAAACCAGATTGTATCCGCTGGCGAAGGGAGATTACACTTCAGATCTACACCATTGGTCAGTTGAAGGTGCAATGGAAGCACCTTAGTCTGGAGGAAGCCACCTGGGAATTGGAAAGCAATATGCGGGATGCATATCCAATTATGTTCCAGGGGAATTCTGAGGACGAAGAATAAATAACATCAAGGACGATGTTATACTTCAAGGGGGTGTGTATGTCACATGCCCCGATTTTTCAAAAATAATTTTATATTATTTGATGTTATTTGAGGACAATATGTTAAATTTTATGCTAAGTTGTAATTGATGACTCAGCAGAGTCAAGGATATTTAATGTAATTCTGAATATTCTATTTATAAATAAATAAAGGAGGAGACAACAGCTTAGGAGAACTGTTAAAAGAGTGTTTACTGGTTAAATTGGTGGAGGATATTGGGTGGAGAGCAAACTGACATGTGGCAGCATCTTCAATCCACTTTCAACTGTTGTAGGTGGAAACCTCCCTACATTTTGGGTCATGACTCCCCAAGAAATTGGAATCAAAGCAGGTGGCTCAATTAATGAAAACTGACCCAAAAGACCTAGGAAATATTTATAAAAATTCCCATTGAAGAGAGCTGGGGCTGCTCATTCTAGAGAGGTGATCATTTAGGTGAATGAATGTACTTCAGAGAAATTCAATGGAAGGTAATTGTGGAAAGTTTTGAGGGGATAACTACTGAGTGATCTAGTGCATCTTTTAAGCTGAATGATCTTACTACTTAGAGCAGAGTGTTTTACAGAGATATTGGACTAGTCTACTGTTTGCATTCTCCACCAGTTCTCAGCTAAGAAGACCAGGAATAGGCTCAGGGGTCCTGAAGAAGCGTTGTTTGAGCACTCTCCAGGAGATTGGTAGGGATGAACGACCTCCTAACACTGTTGTCATCTATCCTAAACATGTTCTACATTATTTTGTTTTACTGTGTTAGATAGATAAATATGAGTCTAACTGTTATATGAATGTTAGATATTCAGTTTGTAAAATGTTAGAATCTAGTAGTCTCTTTAAATGATTGAAGAAATCTATTTGATTTAGAAAATTAATGTGTTAGAATGGAAATAATTTCTAGACTATGTTTTTCCACACCTGGAAAACCAGGTCATACTCCAGCACAGTTACAATATCTTAAGTAGATGAAATACAATGGTAAGAGATCGAATATAATAGATAGGGTTCTGCATTTTGTAGATAGCAGAGTAATTTATTTTAGTATGTAAGTTATTATTAAAAGGAACAGTGTTTTGAGTATTTATGTTTATTGTTTTAACAAGCTTATCTATGTAAAAATATTGGAAAATAAATAGCAGTACTAGAATAGAGTTATAGTAAATATTTATAATGATACAATAAAAATTATATGAGCTACAGTAAGTATATCAAAAAAGGGTTTAACCACACTTATGTCTTTTAGCTCAAAACATATTATTTTACATATACTAGAATAGGATTATGTTACAAATACTATTAATGAAGAAATAATCAAAGTTCAGAGTTAAAGTTTTTAAACATTACATAACTATGAATCTTTACTAATTAACAAAGCAATAAACAAATGAAAATTTAAGTGTAAACAGTAAATAGAATGAAGCTAAGAATTTACCTATTCCAAGAATAATTATTTTCCAAACAAGCTCTAAATCTGTGTAAGTTTCACCTGAGGGTCTAAACCCTAGTTCTATTTTCTTTCTTTTTACAAAAGTATTCTTTAAAACAGAATAAGAAAATTAAACTAAGAATACTGTAAGTATGTACTAGACTGGGTACAGTCTTATGTCAAGAACATATAGCATTTTGATAAGCCTTTTATTTAAAAGAAAATAAAATATTTTAACAAAATAAATAATTCCAATACTATTATAACAACAAGAAAGAAGTAACAGTAACCAACGCATAATTAAGAAATTTTAGGAATATATTTACATAAGGGTCCCTTTATAGTAAACCCTAATATTCTATCCTAACTGAAAAGCATAAACATATAAAAATTTACCTTACGACTGAACTTACAGTCTTCACATTTTCTTTATTTATTTACAAGAAAAATATTAAAACGAATAATTACTATTATTAATAGTCGAGGAAGGGAAGACTCAAATTACACAGAGTCATAATTTACAGGTTATAAAACTAATGTATAAATGAGACAGAGCTTGAACTTTAAAATCCTTTTTAAACCAAATGTATTACTCTGTGAGGCCGAAAGGCTTAAGACATAACAAATTTACTTCACCCAGCTCAGGGCCGGCGTACCCAACATCGTGGCGAGGGTTCGAAATGTAAAACTAACAATCAACCTATAAAACTTCATTACTGTAATAAATTTTATAAAACAATGTATATTTTATAAAACAATGTGAGTGTTAAATTATTCAGTCCAAAATGGGTTTAATTATATAGTTGTAACTGCAATTGTCAAGACAACAAATTATAGTCAATAATTTAAACAATGACTATAATGATAATGTAATCTACAAAGTCAAAACGTATCATTTCATTGATAAATCATAAAATCAAGCTATGATGAAGAACGAGGTTTATATGGTATTGGAAAACCTTATATTATAAATATTGGAATCTTAGTTGGTAATGAACCAAAACATATATTGCATCGATATCCTTGTTTATAGAGATCTTATAATCCTTCTTAGTAAAACATGTTATGAAGAGATCAATAGTATAGTAAAAGTTGTTGAACATGAGTTGATAGTACCACTAATAACCATTTTGTTTTATAACCATAAACGATGCATGTCTATGCTGTGAGAACTAGTTTATGCAAACACTAGCGGATAAGAAGCTAGTTTATAAATCATTATTGTATAAATGAAAGTAAAAAGTATTTACACCCTAGAACAACTCTTTCTTTTGAATGTAATCTGTAGTACTAAGAGTAAGATAAACTTCTTGAAAGTACATGATCATTTGGTCTCCATAAGATACCAAAACTCTAAATGAATCAAACCAAGGATAAATTAGACTTGGTAGTAAAGAATAGTAAAACTATTCAAGAATAAATATAGTATCACTTTTTATTATAAATAATATGATAATATAATTTTGTCACATTACTTATGTCATGAAGAAATATGGAAGTTAGAAACCACAAATTGATGAAATTTGTGCAAATGATCATTTATAAATATATTGCAATAATAAGCTATTAAATTTCCTCTACTGAAGCTCAATTAAAAGTAGAGCTAAGGGTTATTTTGTAAACTTGTTCTTGAAAGGCCTTAGGTCTATCTCCATACTGAACAAATGTTTTAAATTTTAGAAATAACAACAGCAGGAAACTCTTATTTCAGTAAGAGTGTTGATATACTAAATCATAAGAGCTATGAAGAACTGGTAAATAGCTTAGCATATAGATGAAAATAAGATATATCTAAAGCAGTAGTCAATCTGATAAAAGACAATTAGTAGGGAAAAGCTATTGATCTTTACAACATGAATTTAAAATACTATCTTAGTTGCAAAACAAGTAAAGGAAAGATACTTTACCTCGTAGTACCCTTGAATTCTATTAAGCAAACTTTTACTCTAGCAATATATTTATGCTAAATAAATATATTTGGATTAACGCCTTAATAAACTCTTACTAGTTCAAAATTTACCTGTCAAGCCTGTAAGGTCCAGAAAATCCAGCTAAGTTAGCAATCGCTAAGTAAGCCCCAATTAGAATGGAACTTCTCACCTACTTGACAAAATCAATTCGTCAGTAAACTAGAAGTAAATGAATGTAGATCATACACTTATCATATCAAAAATCAATGTGTATTAGTTCTTATATGTTTGAAGTTAATTATTATTTATGTTAATTGTCTCATTATCCGCTAGTCATTAGTGGTTATCAAACTGCGACTCTAGACAATTTATGTTACACAAAAAAAAATTATTTTTTATGAAAATTTGGGCTTATGACAAGTAGACTGAAACTTCATTTGTTTAGAGTATGATAGCAGGGCATACCAGGAAGCAAATGAAACTCACTCATGGGAATGGGATCATAGCTATAAACCTGGGAATGTCACTACATATAGGTAATACGTGGGGGAGGTAGATACTTCTGGTACTAATGGGATCCACGGATGACAGATTGTAGAGTACTCTGAACAAAGGCGACCCAAAGTAGGAATGCTACCAAACTGTGATCTATGGGGTGGTTTCTAGAGACACCGTTGTGGTACGATATCGTGGATTTTTGGCGAGCCCGAGAAAGTAAATGCTCGATGGTGCTTTCAATTTTAGAGAGTCTGAAAGCACGAAGAAGACTCCAGTGGGGCCTCTTTTTTGTTGGTAGTCTCCTATGCCTGAAAAAGGATAAAAGTATACACAAGAGAGCTTGCCCATCCTTTTAGGGGATGGGAGACTTCTTTACCATTGGTAGTCCAATCAAGCCGGAAAACATTAAACCTATATTGACTAGATGGTCATTTAGATACTTCTACGAGCATGAATGAGACCAAGATTTCTCGACAATATTTTCTTGATGAGAAGGCTGGAAAAGAGCTTAACGACAACCCATGGTGAGTTTTTCCATAAACTTTGGCCCCTCTGCCTAAGAAAGCATAAAAGTATGCAGAGGGGAATGGTCTTAGCTTGAATGTGCCAAGGTGGTCCTTTTCATTTGATGGTCTACATAGTCTTCAAAAGGAGATAAATGAGACGATGAATATGCCCTTTCCTATACTTTAACGAGCGGGAAAGGAAGTAGCTGCGCTCGACCATCTTTTCATTCTTTTAGGAGTCAGAAAAGAGCTTAAAAGAAACTCTAGTATGGTCAACCGATTGCGGTGGCACAGGTGGTGCCCCATGTCAGGACGGTGGAAAGTGGTCCAAAGGTCATCTGCATAGTATGAACAAAGCAGGTGGCTCTTAAAAATACCAATACATGCATGGGATAGATCACGGCAGAGGCATGCGAGTCAGTGCAGCAGAGGCATGCAAATCGAGGTGGCTCTCGAACAGAGGTCAGGAGAGTCGTGTGTGAATTGTGGTGGACAGACTTGACTACATGTGATGCAAGTGCAAGTTTGGAGATAGTTATATGCCAAATACATGCAAAGGAAATGATCCATCTTCGATACGATGGTCTGGAGATCCGAATAAGGTGCGGTGGATGGAGTAGCCAGGTTATATGTTAAAATAAAAATGATATTCCTTATGGGCGGGGGCCCGAGAACCTGGATGAGTGGCGATAGGAAAGTGTGATGCAAGTACAGGTCTGAAGACACATGTATCAGCATGATGTGGCTCGTAAATCGAGGTAACTTCCAGGAAGTGGTCCTAAAAATTATTTGTTAAACATGAGATGATGATCTCATAAGGAGATAGAAATTTGAGCCTGGAGGTGTGAGGGGTGTCTCGAACAGGCTCTGGGTGACTCTAAACTAGAAGCTAATGGTACTACCCCTAAATGGGGGTTTTCTGATTTGTGGTAAAAATGTTGTAAAACAAAAAGGGACAAGACTAAATTACAAGTTGAACTACACATCACTTAAAGAGGTGATGTTAGAGGGAAAGTGGTTTGGACTTTCAGGGGATCAGTGGTCATTCCTTTGTATGACATGATGAACCCTAGGAGATGGCTCGTTGGGACGGAGAAAACACACTTGAAAGGGTTCAAGCATATTTTGTACTTGCGACATCATAGGAAGGCTTGTCGAAAGTCGTCTATGTGCTTTGCTTGTTTCTGTGACCACGCGATGAGGTTGTCAAGATAGACCAACATGATGTGGATGAGGTCATGAAAACAGTGTGTCATGGCACGCTAGAAGGTGGCTCTAGAGTTCTTCAGACCAAAGGGCATTACTTGATAGGAGAATGTGCCCCACGGTGTTGTGAATGCAGTATTGTAATGATCTTCTTTCTGGATCTGGATTTGGTTATATCCAGAAAACCCGTCCATGAAGGAAAAGACCTCATGTTCGACGTAAGCATCAAAAATTTGATCGATGAAGGGTGTTGGGATGTTGTATTTGGGACATGCCCCATTTAGATCACATAAGTTTGTGCAAACGCAGATGGTGCCCTATTTTTATTCATGGGAATAGGATTAGAAACCCAAGTGGTGTACGCAATGGGGTAAATGAAGCCGACTGTGCGCAGCTTCTCTATTTTGGATTTCACCACGGCCGCTTTGGAAGGATGGATGGGCCGTTACTTTTGGCATAATTGGCACACATCGGGCCATGTGTTTATGTTCTATTCTAGGATGGATGGATCCAACCCAGGAATTTCATTGTAAGACCAGGAAAAGATGTTGCAGAATTCTTGGAAGAGAGCTTTGTAGGAAGCGACTTCTTCTTAGGAGCAGGATGCCCCCAGCATGATTTCTTCAACAACCTCAGGATTGGTTGAGATGTTGATTTTGATGGTTGGCGAGATGTTGTCCATGTTCCCTTCTTTGAAGGCGTCTGGTGTCAAAATGGGGTTTTTGAGCTAGTCGAAATTCCCATGAATGAAATATTTGGTTTCCACGGAAAACTAGTCTGACTGCGACACAAGTTATTCGTGGAGGAAGAACGAGCGATGGTGCATGTCATCCCATGGGTATTCCAGGGCGGTTAAGGATTCAAGAATCTCCTCATCATTATGGAAGTAGTGACGAGACAAGTCTGCTGGACCTTCATTGATAGTGGAGACAAGAGGGTCAGTACAACTAGACATCATGTAAATGGACATGGTGTCTGAAGAAGGAGGTGGGTGGTGAACTTCTTCGATCAAGGTGATCTCAGATTCAAGGGAATGTTGTCGAAGGTCGGCTAAATCCATTCAAAACTTAGAAAAGTCTTGGCAATCGTGAGAATAGTGTCCATACAATCCGCAAATGGAACAATCATGGTTTGTTCTCAATGACTTGTTTCTCACTATTGGTGTGCTTGGAAGTTCAACCACAGGGAGGTTTTCGGTTGTATCCATGGCATCCAAATGCACACGGATTATATGAATCTTAGGATAGTTCTGAGCTGGATGGCCCTATTCTTTGCAGATGGCGTAAGGCAGTATCTATCAAGGTACAGTGGTAGCTTTTGCATTCTTTCCCTTGGCCCTTTTTGGGTGGGGGTGTGGTTGTTGGTTTTTGCGGGCTGGGTGGAGGATGAGATTTGACCATAATGGGTTGCAAATGGGTTAAGACTACCTAGGGCATTGGTGGTTGAGCTAGTGGATCAAGATACCACATGGGAATTCCTAATGTAAAGGTGGGTAAGTTTAAGGTGGCCATTACTGGCTTGCTCATGACACCAGGCGGGGGAAAGAGGAAGGGAATTGTGTTGACTAGGGAGGAGCCCAGATAACTCCATGTTGGTTGTATGTGGGGATGAGGTTGTGGTTGCAGCTACATGTAATGCTATAGGTGCGGATAATGTTGTGGATGTTGTTGATGTTATGGATATGAACAGTGTTGTGGTTGCGGTTGGGGTTGCAGCTACGTTTGTTGTTTGGGTACAGCGGTGCTGTATGAGAGCATGCACAAGTCCGCAGTCTTATTAGGTGTCAGTTGTGGTGACACTAAGGGGAAAGAATCTGTCATGGTGGTATCAGTAAACAACCCAGGGCCCACATTCAAAAATGGGGAGGCTGGTATGTTGTCAACCATGGTGTTGATCGTAGGGATAACATTGGTGTGTGTGGTCATCCCTTGTGGATCAATGGTGTTGATCGTAGGGATAATGTTGGTGGGTGCCATTAGCCCTTGTGGATCGTGATAAGTCAGTTGGTCAAACGTCACGATTTTCCCTTCATGGGGGAACATCATGATATGGAAGACAGTTGATGCTACGGCTCTCATGTCACACATATAACTTCTTCCAAGGAGAAGGTTATAGTCCAATTGAGCGTTGAAAACCTCTATGTCAATCAGAACTATCTTCTCGGGTAATGTGATGGGGATAGGGGGGAGGATTCCTTGGGCTTTAGTGGGATGGACATCATAAGCCCGCAGAGTTTTGGAGGGTGGTTGTAGAATTGGGGATCCAAGTTTCTACCAGACTAGGGTAGACATAATGCACATGGATGCCCCCTCATCCACTATGCACTGGTGCACAACCAAATTTTGGATAGACACCAGGATTTGAAAGGAAATGGTTGATGGCATTCATGGTTCTCCATTCTCTGTGTCGAATGTGATCAACTTGGAGTCAAAGGGGTCTATGGCCCCAAGAGAGGCTAGTAATGCTTTCCACTGTGTTGGGAAAGTTTTGAGTACCTCAAGAACGGACATGGCGGTAGGTCTTTGGGATAAATCATCCACGATACTATATTTGACAGCAGCTCTAGCCGTGGTGTTATTAGTAACCCGGCGTATGGGGGGGGTGGGAAAGGGGGTAACTGAAGAGGTGCATTGACTTTTTTAGACGTATATTCCACTGATGTGTCAATGGGTTCGGTGTTGGTTTCGTATTGATTTCATCTAGTTTGTATATTCACCTCTTCAGTTGTCATAGTTAGCAGGTGGTGGACACCTGTTTCTACTGTGGGAGGTGCCCCCAGAGCATTGGGATTGGGTTGGGGAGGGGGTGCAGTTGCTACCAATCCTTGGACTGTTAATGGGTTTTAGAGCACCATAGGAGGAGATCCTTGTGGTGTCGGGTTGGGTTGGGATTGATCCGTTGTATTGGTGACATAGTGAACCTCGTTTCTAATGGCCTGCTTAGCATGACCCATGAAGGGACACTCAAATGTGCAGCGCCCGTAGACCTCGCATAGTGTGCACGGTTGGTTTGTCCACAATTGAGCATTGCATCTTAGTACATTTGGTCATTGAGGATTTTGGGTTGGCCAGTTTTCCATGACATTGTTGGGAGGATTTACTTGTTGAATTCCTCCATGCGGTTGATTTTTGCCTTGGTTCTAGGCTCTGTTATTCTTGGCTTTCCCTTGTTGGTTATTAGGGGCTGGCTGGTTGGGACGGTTTTGTTGTGCAAACACCCATCCCAATGGATCAGGTAGAGCAAGGGTGGGGGATTGAACTACTTACACCAGCTAATTTGTCCCATGTATTGCTATGTCAGCCAAGATAATGCATGGGCCTGTTGCGGTGGCACAAGTTGTGCATAAGAAGTTGTGTCTCCGGACTGGGACATCATTCTTGCATAGTCTGGAGTTTGGTTTTGGTAGGAAGGACTAGGGGTGTTGCTTGGTTGTGGTAGTATTACAAATGGTGTCAGATGGTGTTGTGGTTGGTGGGAAACTGAGCCTATGATGCCATCTACAGCATGGGATTCCCCCTATGCATCCCAGTAGGAGGTTCCCACATGGGGAGCATCTGGAATGATAGTGTAAAGGTACCTAGACTATGCATAGATTAGATCAAATTGTTGGGCTTTCAATATGGCTTCCTCTTCGGATTGGGGATGTTCGGATGCGACATTGTTTTCTATAGGTGGTAGAAAATTTTTTAGGAACCAATCCAAGAAGATCCTGTCATCAAGTTGGATCTTGCACAAACTGCGGAGGTGCCGCCACTCATTGATGTGGTCGGTTATGTGGGTCGTAGTATTCTGGCAGCAAGATAACAAGATCTCCACCCCTTTGTCATATCTGATGGGGATTTGGAAATATTGCAGGAACATGAAAGCCAAGGAGTTGAAATACAAGTATTTGGCTTGTAGTAGATTAATGTACCACTTGGTTGCAGCACCTGTAAGGGTGTGTTGGAATAGTTGGAGTTTGATTGAATAATCTATGATGATGTTTGATGAGAACCATAGGTGAAACATCATGATGTGGTTTTTAGGGTACTCCCCTGCCTTCCCTTCAAACTTGGGAATGTCTGAGGGAATTTTGGTTGGCATGGGAGGCCAAAAATGTTTGATGGCAGATAGGGTCATTTGTTAACCAAGCCAAATCAGGCAAGTTGAGATGTGCCATGAAAGGAAGGTTTGACCCCAGGTTGATGTGAGATGGGGAAGCCATGGTGGTGGGGTTTGCAAGTGCATAATGAACCTACATAGCTAGGGGTTCTTGTGGCACCATTGTGGATGGGCTAGTGGCCCCAAGTATGGTGGGAGGGACAGTGTGGGTGGAAGGGCCACTGCCCCCATGTATGACAGGAGGGGCAGTGTAGGTGGAAGGCCCACTGGTCAACATGGGTGGTGGTAGCTGGCTTATGATGGTTTGCATAACCATGTTAGGGCCACTTGTAGGGTTGTTGGTGATATTTTGTGGTGTGGACATGGTTCCACTAGAAATTACTACAACGAGAAATGGATCCAGGTTTGCACCAGCCATGGGGCTTGATGGTGTAGTGTGCACATATAGTTCAAACTAACATGAGTCTGAATCTGAATCAGAGACTATGTGGCCTTCTGTCGGTGTGGAAGGTCTTTGAGAATGGTCTCGACGATGTCAATTTAATGACCCGTACTATGGTGGTTCGCCTCTTAGGCATGAGGAAGAGCATGAGGGATCAATTGTGTCAAATTTGTATGTCAAAATGGTGGTAATGATTTTTGGACCCCGGTTTCAATGGCTTCCTATTGGCTTTAGGTGGTCACTCATCCACCAAGACTGCCAAAAGACAGATCTTGGATTTTTCCTCATGGGAGTGCTACTCAATCGGTGGGGGTTGTTTCCCGTTTCGTTTGGAAATTCCTCTCAGTGGCAAGCTACTTTGGGGTTCCTGTGGTACTCCTCACAATGAGTTTCTGGGCTGAACCTAGGTACTTCCCATGGTTAAGGCAGTCAGGGACTTATTTCCTCAAAGACTGCAGATGTCACCCTCTGGATGCAAGGTTGGTCAACAAGGAGGACGCTAAGCGTCGTCAAAATCCCTCCTTCTCTACCCCCTTTACCTTCCAAGTCACCCATTTTTAGGGGCTTTGAAAATAATAGGTGAAGTTCCTATTAATATACGATATTCACCCTTGGTCTTATCTCAGAATACCCTGAAGGGTGATGACTGGGTAGAGGAGGAAGTGCTAGGCAAGATGTTTGATTTTAATTATAGTAAATTTTAATCAAGATTTAATGATGTTCATTAACCCATTAACCATTGTATTACTTTTTTATTTACACATGCTGCAATTGAAATGAACAGAAACATAAATAGATTTGATGGACAGAGGCAGTTGAGCTGCACTGACAGTCCTAATAGAAGCAAACGGTGAAGCCCAAAAATGGGTTGCGCACCTATAAAGGTCATGTTTTTGCGAAGTGGATTGTGATCAAACCGTGACGAATTACCTCAAATGGTTGAAAACCTACTTTCAGAAACACGCCCTTTTACCCCTAACCATGGGAAGATTCACAAATGGATCAACTATTTGGGCAAAAAATAAGCCCGAACATAGGTGAACTTTTAGAAATTCGGTTTGGACTTTTTTGCATAGTTGAGTGATTTGCAAATCACAAAACGTCCAACAGTAATTGGTACTGTGGCAAATGGGCTCGGATTGGCCTTGAGGAGGATTAGTAGTAACTAGAAATACAAATAAATAGAGCTCTAAGCTAGATTTGATAGAAATTTAAAGTAGGAAAAAAAAACAAAATTAAAAACTGAAACTTGTAAAAACACTCCAGGGATCTTGTGGAATCTACCTAGTATGGTCGCTAATTCTATAGCAGGGATGTATCCTTTACTACATGGAACGAATGGATACCTTCCATATATAGGATGGAAGGGTAGGATTCCTGGTGGTTGTGCAATGAAAATGAAATAGAAACAAAATGCAGAACAGAAATGAAGAAAATGGAAACCCTGCACACACGATTAGACTCCAAAACCCTGCATACAATTGTTAAAACATGAAATAAACCTACAAGAAAACTAAGTTAGACAAAAAATAAAATGAAAACTAAATTACAACAACAGATTATACCTCTTGGTGGAAATGGGCCACCATGCCCTAGCTTGCAGAAGCACCTCTCTCTTGGCAATGGGGGAACTATGGCTCAAAGGGAAAATGGATGAGAGGGAGTGTGGGTGGCTTGAGAGACAAATGGTCTCAAGGCATCCACTTAGGAATCATAATAGTATGCAAGCAAGGAATGAATTGAGAGTGAACCCCACCCCTCTATTTATAATTTTTCTCAAGGCTTTTAGGGTTTTAAGCCCCTGGTTGGGGCTTTAGCCCCTTTCACTCAATATTTAGTTCTTTTGGGGGTGTTAAACTCCTTTGAGGGGTTTTATCCCATTTTTAGAGGTTTTATCCCCTATGAGAGCTATTTTGGCTCTTTTTACAGGTTTTTAATCCCTTTTGCACATTTTTAAGCCTTTTTGTTGGAGTAGGGTCCTGCAGCTACAGGAAAAGATGTTGTTTTGGAACGGGTAAGTCAAAGGTAATAGTACCTGAGTGGTCGAGAGGATAAAGATAAACCACTGCACTTAAGGAAGCGGCGAAGACAGGAGGGCTCAGCTAACCTCATAAAGGAAAAGGAGCAACAAGGGTGAGGTATTGAAGACAAAGGACAGAAAAGGAAGCGGCGCCGGTACCCACGGTCAGCGCCAGGAAGCATGGAAGACTATAGGAAGCTGTGGTGTGACGGAAAGTGGCAATTCGAGTACATATAGACTGAGTGTCACTGTTAGGGTTTTTGGGTTACTGTTGGGAGAGGCCCACAGTGTTGTAATGGCAAGACCTTCGGGCCGCCTATAAAGGGATGTATTTTGTATTGTAAAAGGTTAGCTAGTAGCTAGTTAGTCAGTTAGCTAATTAGCCATTCAGATAGTCGATGATCTGCTAGCTCATAGATATTTGTATTATAGAAGATCCAAGCTCTGGTTCTGTTATTCAGTCTGTATTATCTTACTGTAACCAGTAGCTGACTCCTAGAGTATGTATGTAACAATCCGCGAGGATTGAGAGAGAAAGAGAGAGAGAAAGAGAGAGAGGAAGAGTATGTTGTAAGAGAAGTAATATAAGAAGAGAAGATATCTAAAAGAGAAGGGATCCTGGCGGTGTGCGCAGAGTTACCCAAAATATCTCAGCTGCATATGAGGTTGCAGCGAAACTATGTTTACCCTCCCAAGTTATAATATATAAACCAGTTCCCGTGGACATAGCTTCTACCCTGGAAGTGAACCACGTAAAATCAGTGTGTTATGTGATTGCTTCATGTGATTGTGCTTTACTTAGTTGTTATCTATTATATGTTACATGAATGCCATATATCCGTTAGTAAATGTATGTATGTTCTCATTCAGTTACAGCATTATAGAAGGTTAAAGGAAAGTTTAAATGTATCAAGTGTATTCTTATGAAGTTATCAGTGCTTGTTTCACACAGTAATAGTCACTCTGTTAAGACCATCCAGTATACTTATTCAGTAAGTCAAGTATAGTGATGTGAGTGTGTTGAACTGTGAAGTTCGTGTAAGGTTGTTTAACACCCTATTGGAGGTTAGCTGAGTTATTCCTCCCAGTGGGAAACCCTTTGGACCTTGAGAGTCGCTTTGGGCTGTACGATAGGAGATATCGCATTGAGAAAAGGCGATATCACACCGACAGAGGAGCTGCGGTGCGAGATATCACAAATAGTGAGAACCATGGAAGAGAGAGTTTGTGCATCATCCTAGTCATTGTGATGCGATAGGATTCCTCCCCCTATCAGAGTCCACGAGGAAGGGAGAACTGCGACTTACAGAAAGAACTCGCTGGCTAAGAAGAGCTGCGGGACCCCAGGATGCTACATAACCTGGTTAAGGACACTTGAGTCTTTATCCAACCCATCTAAGATCACTTCGAGTGAGACTTCAGGCCGCTCTATGGTCTGTTTCCGAAAGGGCCAGTAAGTTAGGGGTGTTGTTGGTACATTATAAGTAAACCGGGGTCTGCCCATAGTAAACCAACAAATGGTTCCATTGCCGGGACTTGAACAAACTAAGAGCTAATGTTCTGTTGGCATCCTACTAAAGAAGAACTCAACCACTGGGTTGAGTCTACAGAAAGAGAATTTGCTGAAAAAGAAAACAAGAGTCCTAGACTGAGTACAGAGGACTGGTTACAAAAACATATTTTCACTGATATACATACGATATTTTTTGCGACCTATGGAAATGAGTTGTACGACTGGTTATCAAAGTTGACTGATCAGAACATATTCAAGAAGAAAAGGAACATTGTCTGGACACTGGAGCTAATTCATACTGTCAGGAACATTGATAACCCCATTTCACGAGTAGTAGATATCTGGCTTGCGAGTGTGCTAGAAGGCTTCATCACAGAGTTTGTAGTTGAACAAAGAAAAAGCTTTAGTGAAACCGAGCGGTACTTCTTCAAAGGATATTGTGGTAAGTACCTGAGCTCTTTAAACTTGTCCGTTAAGATTTTATTACATGGAAAAGGAGTAATGGATATAGTTTCAGATGAATAAGTAAATAAGTGTAATGTCATAAGAGTTTGAGAGTGATTTTGATGAACTTGGATGTACATGTAGTGGAAATAAATATAAAGTAGATTTCAGATCTTCTGTCTTTGAAAACAGTTCAGACAACACTAGAGAACAGAGTCACAGTAATACAGAAATAACAGAAGGAGGTATCCCTTACCATCCTTACACCGCACAGAAATCAATCGGGACTCAGAATAATCCTGTAAGAACTCCGTCTAGTAGCTCACATACAGTACATACTACCACTACATCACCTATATCTACACCACCGAGTGGTAGTAACACAGCAAATCAGCATCCACCATGTAGAAATAGAATGGGGGATGATATGAAGTTACCTACCTTTAAGGGTATAGGGGCAGAAGACCCAGAGCAGCATTGGTTTCTATGTGAAGCCATGTGGACCATTAAAGGGCTCCAAGATGATAATATTAAACTTGTACAGTTGGTCACCACAATTAGGGAATGAGCCTTAACATGGTATATGAAGTATACCTCAGCGATACCCAAAACGCTCGTACAGATTAGGACCGCCATGATCAAAGAATTTAAGAAACCTAAGTCTAAGTAACAATGCATTACAGAGCTCAAAGACATCAAACAGTCACCTACAAAATTAGTATGGGACTTTGATCAGAAATTCAAAGCTCTCATAGACCAAGTTAGCTTTGAGTTTGCATCGAAGCAGCACAAGGAATGGTTTATTGCACCACTGCTCCCCCATATCAAACTGCCACTGATGCAACAGAAACTCCAGCGCAGGATGATACGTTGGAGATGGCAATGAAACTAGAGGCGTCACCTCTAGCTGAGACCAGTACAGGTATGACAAACCTGCAAAACCAATTAGCTAATCTCACCTTACAGATGCATGAGATTAAGAAAGGAAAAGATATTGCACAAGAAATATGGTGTATAAAGTGTAAAGCACAAGGCCATACTAAATATAATTGTCCAGTATTTGTTGAATATCTATAAAGTGGGGCTCCTAACCCCTTAGCATAGACGCAAGGGCCGTGGTGTGAACTATGTAGAACAAGAGGACACCCACCTCAGCAATTCCCTTTACTTCAAAAGTATGTAAAAATACCTAAGAACTTATACTTTAAATTCTGTAGGTCCGTAGGACATGATGAACATAATTGTAGAGCTTATGATCTCATGGTCGAGAGAAAACATGACTTATACAGAGTCCAATCAGAGACACCAGGTCCAACAGCAGGACCACAGCATGAACTGGCTCATGTTGGTCGAGGAGGAGGATTCAAAGGACGAGGCCATGAAGGAGGCTTTGGCCATGGTGAAGGCTTTGGCCGTGGCCATGGACTGATCACTTGTTACAATTGTGGACTTGTAGGAAATTATGCTAGGGACTGTCAGAGCCCAACTACCACATGTAACTATTGCAAATCTTACGATCATGCTATAGAATAATGTCCTACCTTGATAGCCAAGATCAGGGAACCTAAGCCAGCAATACACCAGAAAATTCAGCTTATTGCTATGGAGCAGAAGGAACCAGAAACAAGAGTTGACATTGTGACTCGCAGCGGTGCTTCCAGCAGTGGAGCATCGCCAGATACTGAAAAGAACACAGGTTCGGAGTGGGTGCGCAAAGCCACTACTAAATCAACACCACTTGACCTGCAGAAGAATAAAGAAACATTTCAGGAAGCTAAGACTTTCTTTAATGACCCTACGCAATCAGGATCATAGGTACATCCATCTAGGGGCGCACTACAGCAAACACCATGTGGCGTTAGCCCTGTTCAGATATCGTAGGCTACCACATTGGGAAGGTGTGACGAGGATGAGTCGACAGGAAGTGTACAATCCTTCCTGTGGAGTTTCTTAAAACTCATGAGAAATGAGAAAGCTATCAGAGAGCTTCAGCGCATCATATATTAGTGTCAACTATCTTCTTCCGTGAGCAGTGTGCAGTATGTTGTTCATAATATTATGGGATATCTAAGAACAAGAAGAGAGATGCGACTCACAGCACAAGTCAGAGATTTTGAAATGGATGAGGTAATCCTAGACTTAGGATCAGAAGTTAATGTTCTCACTAAGCAGACATGGGAATAGATGGGTAGCCCTAAGTTAGCCAGATCACCTATCCATCTAAGACTAGCCAATCAGCAGCGGGTATCGCCACTGGGTCGATTACCGCAGGTGCCAGTTGACATTGACGTAGTTCGCAGCTTTGCGGACTTTGGAGTTATAGAAATCATTGGCGACAGTAGAACATACCCAGCGCTACTAGGTATTGATTGGGAAATCGGTAACATGGTTGTTATCGATTTAAAAAAGAGACAGATGACCTTCGAGGACAATCAGATTTGGGTCATCGCACCATTGGATCCTTTTCAAGGTCCCAGATATACTGAACCTATCCGAGCAGAGGATGAGGCACGTAATATGGAGAGCCTCTATCAGATGATGGCTAATCAAAGTGATTACGTCAATCCAAATGCAGAATGGAACATTAGTTGGCGATGCGACAGCTCATGCGCATCAGACTCCGATGTTGGTCTAGAGAACTGGCAAAAGAGACTCTATGAAGCCTCAGCTTGTAGATGTGCATTTATGACTAAGTCACTACGATGGATTGGCACAAAAATTAAGGATACTCCATCATTTGATGGCTTAGCAGAGGTCAACGAATTTTTAGAACGGTTTGAATAGGAAATTCCTCAGGAGCAGAGGATTTCAGTCAATGACCTTGCAGTAAGAGCCACACCTGCAAGATGGTTGTAGGCACATAGAGAACATATCACATCATGGGATGACTTCAAGAGATTGATGGAGATCAGGTTTTCTAACAACAAGGAGTATCTATAGCAGAAATACATAGGAGAAAGTGACCCCAGGTTACATATTAAAATGTGTGAACATAATTGGTCAGTCATTCCAGAGGATGAATGGGTTCACCTATTCATTCACACTTTAGATCAAATTCCAAAGAACTGGTAAACCGAGACCGAGTTGCGCAGAGGAACCATTACATGGCCACTTATGATAGACAGCTTTGAACTCACTTTCTCTTTTGAATCTGAGTATCTAAGTATCGATCAGGCTCTAGACGTCATAAAGACTAAGATATTTGAGGACTATACCCTATCAGTACATACTCAACCCGAGTGGGCCATCCATTTAGAAGATGCACTCGAGTGTTATAGCTTCACAGCAAAACCAGAGGATGAGGATGAGGATCCTCGCAGCATCAACATTCCGGAGTCAGAAGGGACTCATGACATTGATGGACCGAAGCTACAGATTCCAGCTATCACAGACCCCATCAAGATTAAAAATATCAATATTGGCACAGACACAGAACCAAAGTTTGCCTCTATTGGAGACTATTGGGATGATGAAACGGTAGTACACATTGCAGATCTGTTACACGACTATCAGGACTTATTCCCCACTAATTTCACATAAATGAAAGGAATAATATGAGATCTAGAAGTAATGAGGATACCGTTGAAAGAGGATTGTAGGCCAGTCAAACAGCGTCCATACAGATTAAATCCGCGGTATAAAGAAAAAGTTAAGGATGAGATCGATAAGATGCTAGAAGGAGGCATCATTGAGCCCGTAGAGGAAAGTGAATGGGTTAGTCCCATGGTCATGCAAGAAAAGAAAACCAAAGGATAAATCAGAATCTGTGTCGATCTACGTAAACTCAACGATGCATCACTTCATGACCCGTTCCCGACACCGTTTACTGATGAAGTGTTAGACAATGTGGGAGGACAGGAGGTCTACTCCTTCACTAATGGCTTTTTAGGCTATCACCAGATCAGAATCCATCCAGAAGATCGATATAAGACCACTTTTGCGACAGAATGGGATTCATTCCAATATACGGTAATGCCCTTTGGTCTTAAAAATGCACCAGCTATCTTTTCAAGAGTAGTAGTTGCTGTATTTAAAGAATACATCCATAAATTCCTAGAGGTTTATTTTGATGATTGGATTGTATTTGGATTAATCGACAAGCACATAGGAGATTTAAGACTGATGTTTGAAAAATGTAGGCAATACCAAATTTCTCTGAACTTGAAAAAATGTATATTTTGTGCGCCATTTGGTATATTGTTGGGTCACATTGTTTGCAGACAGGGCTTGATGGTAGATCCTGCAAAGATTTCTATCATTGTAAATATTCCAGCACCCAACTCAGTCAAGCATTTAAGGACAGTACTTGGTCACACCGGGTACTATAGAAAATTCATCAAAGGTTATGCAAAGATCATAGCACCTATGGAAAAGTTATTAAAGAAAGATATCAAATTCCTATGTAATGAGGAATGCCAGCAAAGCTTGGACACTCTCAAAGAAAATATGGTTATCGCACCCATCTTAGTATTTACAGACTGGACCAAGCCATTTCATGTACACATGGATGCATCTAGCATCGCACTAGGGATCGTCTTAACGCAGCCAGGAGAAGGAGGTATCGATCACCCTATAGCATACTCAAGTAGAAAACTATCCACTACAGAAAAGAACTACACCACTACAGAGAGAGAAGTTTTAGCTATGGTGTATGCGCTATAGAAGTTTAGGCACTACCTGTTGGGTGCCTCATTCAAGATGTTTACTGACCAGTCCGCTTTAAAGTACTTGGTCAATAAACTAGTGTTAGGGGGGAGAATCTGTAGATGGTTACTCCTGTTTCAGGAGTATGATTTTGAAATCATTGTAAAACCAGGAATATTAAATGCCGGACCTAATCATCTGTCGTGGATAGACTCAGGAGAAGAACCAAGTAACCTAGAGGACAATTTTCTAGATGCGCAATTGTTTGCTATTCAGATCGCAAACGATTACTACGCTGATATCATTCACTTTCTCACCACAGGATGGGCACCTATTGAGTTTATTAAGCATCAAAAGAAACAGCTAGTTGTTAAAGCAGCAGACTTCACATTGATCGCAGGGCACTTATACAATCTAGGTTCAGATGAAGTCCTGCGCAGATGCATTATGCCGCATGAGAAAGAGGCCATTATCAGAGAAGCACACTCAGGTGCCGTAGGAGGTCATTTCGCAGGAAAGCCGACTGCTCAGAAAATCTTAGCTGCAGGATTATGGTGGCCTACTTTACACAAAGATACTAAGGAGTATTGCAGATGCTGCGATATCTGCCATAGGGTAGGAAAACCTTCACGAAGAGATGAAATGCCACTGCGACCACAGATTACGCTGCGAGCATTTGACAAATGGGCTATAGATTTTGTGGGTCCTATCAACCCACGAGGAAAATGAACGAGTGCGAGATACATCATCACAATAATAGAATACCTCACCAGATGGGCAGAGGCGAAAGCAATAACGAATTGTGACGCTCCTACAGCTGCAGAGTTCATTTTTGAAAGCATCATCAGTAGATTTGGATGTCCAGATACAACACTTTTGAAGGCATGCATTTTTTGAATCACACTATTGAAGCCTTGACAGAGGAATTCCAGATACAGCACCATAAGAGCAAGCCCTACCACCCACAATATAATGGTACGGTGGAGGCCTTTAACAAGATTCTAGAAACTGCTCTTAGTAAGATCTGTAACAGCCAAAGAAATGATTGGGACCTCAAGGTTAGCGCTGTATTATGGGCTTATAGAACTACATGCAAGAAACTTACAGGGCACACACCTTTCAACTTGGTGTATGGACAAGAGGCTGTTATGCCTATGGAATATATTATTCCCAGTTTAAGAGTTTCTCAAATTACCGGGATGGTTGATACAGACACGATGAATGAAAGACTAGCGCAGCTGCTTGCCTTGGAGGAAGACAGATTCATCGCAGGATTCCATCAGAAAGTGCAGAAGGCACAAGAAAAATCTTGGCATGACAGGCACATTAAGAGTAAGACTTTTTAGACAGGAGACCTAGTGCTCCTTTATGACAGTATGTTTATTAAGTTTCCAGGAAAGTTCAAGATGCATTGGTTGGGGCCATATCAGATCTAGCAAGTTACAGAAGGAGGTGTCGTTCAGCTTAGCAAACTGAACGGGGAGCTTCTTCCCATGTTGATTAATGGTAGCAGGCTCAAGGTCTATAGTGATAGCCACCCCACCTCCCAGGCCTAACTCAAATAGTGTATGAAAGTGCAGATGCCCAGTGTAGTTGAAAAGAGGCATCGCACCAGGAATTAGTCTACACCGGCAGATATTCTAAGTACAAGGAATCGCATGAGGATGGTTCATTTTGTGCAAGTCATAGGATGCTTGTGGTAAAAAAAAATAAAAACAAAAACAAAAAAACTTTTAAGTTTTTTTGCACAGGTGATGCAGTGAGGCATCGCAGCAAGGTGATGTTTTCCTGTGCCACGTAGCTAGTGTTGAGAAATGACAGAGGGCCAGTCACTTCACCCTCTGACAAGAAGTTAATTCGGATACGACAGGTATCTATTTCCCTAGATTTGGAAACAGTATAATGATTTTTCTTGATTTGGTAAAATATTCGACGAGACTGGCGCCTGCACACACGTTTTGAGGGAAATTTGATCGGATTTCATCAATTAATGAATATAGAAATGACAGGTGTTGTCTTTTCCATGCAATTAATACTACCAATGGGTCTAGTCTACATGACCGTTGAGTCATAGAGTATCACCATTGCTATAAATATAAAGATCATCCATATGGAAGGGTTACTTTGGCAATTTCAGAGAGCTATAGAGCAAGTTGCAGAGTTTTGCTTCTGCAGAGATACCCCAGTTACAGAGTGCTACTTTTCCCCAATTTCGTAGCCATTTCCCATCCATAGTATTGCACCGAGTGGGTTCTTTCCAAGGAGGAACCTTTAGAAGACATTGTGAGACGATTCCAGAGTGGTGGCCTACAGTCTGCTATGACGACATCGCCCAAGGTTGTGAAATTAGGTACATCACAGGTCAGACAACTGCCAAGAATGAAGAGTCGAGCATGGGATGTAGAAGATGTCATCAAATTCTTAGCTGCAGAGAAGCAGAAAGACGAGCCGATCACTGAAGATAAGAAAACATAGCAGAAGAATGATGAGAAGAAATCTCCAACCTGGAAGAAAGTAAAAATGAGAAAAAGAAGGCAACAGAAGAAGGAAGATGACCTATCTCATCAGCTAAGAGAAGAACAAGAGGTTCCAAAGGTGAAGAATTAAAATATTTGGAACACAAGCAGCGTGAATACCTGGAGCGACTTGCTGAGAAGAAAAGTGAAAGGGAAAACAAACCGAACAAGAAGAACTTCAAGATACAGACAAAGGCTTGTTCTCGGAATGGAATTCCTAGTTTGTATACCTTTCGCATAAGAAGGCTCCAGACTGAACGAAATGTTTGAGAAGGCGGGAAGATACAGATTTATATTTCCTCTGTGATAAACGTTCTAACCCAGATAGAGAGGAAAAGATATTTGTGGAAGACTTCTCAAAAAGCTTAAATATCCTTAAGGGAGCTGCTCATCTACGAAAAGATAAGAGAGACCTATGAACTAAGCTTACAGAAGCTAACATCCAAGATGATAGCAAGAAAAAACAAGCAAACAGGGAAGTGTTGACACCATGTTACACACGATTCAAGCATCAGTCAAGCTATGCTTGAAACGACACAAGAGTGTGTCGAAGCTATGGAAAGAGAAGTCGTAGGACTTTGACAGAGATTCACAAGGACTGCGGAGGAAGCCAAGGAAAAGCTACAGCAAGAGAAACCAGCTGTTAGTGGCTCAAGGGTGAACCACAAGTAAGTGTTAGGGGACAGTTGGAGTAGTGTCCCGCAGCTACAAGAAAAGCTGATGTTTTGGAATGGGTAATTCAAAGGTAACCGTACCTGAGCGACCGAGAGGAGAAATCTCAACCACTGCACTTAAGGCAGCGGCGAAGATAGGAGGGCTCAGCTGCCCTCATAAAGGAAAAGGAGCAATGAGGCTGAGGTATTGAAGATAAAGGACATAAAAGGAAGCAGCGACGGTACCCACGGTCAGCGCCAGGAAGCGTCGAAGACTGCAGGAAGCTGTGGTGTGATGGAAAGTGGCAGTTCGAGTACAGATAGACCGACTATCATAGTTAGGGTTTTTGGGTTACTATTGGGAGAGGCCCACAGTGTTGTAATGGTGAGACCTTCGGGCCGCCTATAAAGGGATGTATTTTGTATTGTAAAAGGTTAGCTAGTAGCTAGTTAGTCAGTTAGCTAATTAGCCATTCAGATAGTCAATGATCTGCTAGCTCATAGATCTTTGTATTATAGAAGATCCAAGCTCTGGTTCTGTTATTCAGTCTATAGTATCTTACTGTAACCAGTAGTTGACTCCTAGAGTATGTATGTAACAATTCGTAGGGATTGAGAGAGAAAGAGAGAGAGAGAGAGAGAGAGAGAGGAAGAGTATACTGTAAGAGAAGCAATATAAGAAGAGAAGAGATATAAGAGAGAAGGGCTCCTGGTGGTGTGCGCGGAGTTACCTAGAAGATCTCAGCTGCATATGAGGTTGCAGTGGAACTGTGTTTACCCTCCCAAGTTATAATATATAAACCAGTTCCCGTGGATGTAGCTTCTACCCTGGAAGTGAACCACGTAAAATCAGTGTGTTATGTGATTGCTTCATGTGATTGTACTTTACTTAGTTGATATCCGTTATCTATTACATGAATTTCGTATATCTGTTAGTAAATGTCTGTATGTTCTCATTGAGTTACAGCATTATAGAAGGTTAAAGGAAAGTTTAAATGTATCAAGTGTCTGCTTATGAAGTTATCAATGCTTGTTTCACACAGTAATAGTCACTCTGTTAAGACCTTCCAGTATACTTATTCAGTAAGTCAAGTATAGTGATGTAAGTGTGTTGAACTGTGAAGTTCGCGTAAGGTTGTTTAACACCCTATTGGAGGTTAGCCTAGTTATTCCTCCCAGTGGGAAACCCTTTGCACCTTGAGATTCGCTTTGGGCCGTACGATAGGATATATCGCATTGGCAGAAGGCGATATCGCACCGACAAAGGAGGTGTGGTGCGAGATATCGCAGATGGTGAGAACCGCGAAAGGGAGAGTTTGCACATCATCCTAGTCGCTGCAATGCGATAGGAGTCCTCCCCCTATCAGAGTTCATGAGGAAGGGAGAACTGTGACTTACAGAAATAAATCGCTGGCTAAGAAGAGCCGCGGGACCCCAGGATGCTACACAACCTGGTTAAGGACACTTGAGTCTTTAGCCAACCCATCTAAGATCACTTCGGGTGAGACTTCAAGCCACTCTACGGTCTGTTACTGAAAGGGCCAGTGAGTTAGGGGTGTTGTTGGTACATTATAAGTAAACCCAGGTCTGCCCATAGTAAACCAACACTTTTTTAGGGTGTGGGGGTCCAATGGGGTCAAATGAGGTTCGTGTGTGGGTGTCCTTGGGTGGTGTAGGCTATGTAGAGATAAGTGAGGGATTTTTTGGGTTAACAGCTACCCTCAGGAAGGATTTTTTAATCCCAATTCCCAAGTTGCACAATTCTACAATGTGGTTGAATATTTGGCTCAAGCACCCTGTGCAATGTCTACCTTGGAGGTACTCCAAATATATCCAATGCAACGTAAAAACCTGTTAATTGCTTTGGGGGAATTAGAACTAGATAACACCAACCTAATCCATTTCAATGTGGAGAACTATAAATCCATATTACCTCACCAACTTTCATTTCATATTTCCTCTAGAGTAGTTGGGAGAAAGGTCCATTGAATCATTTTGGATGAGGGAGCTTCAACCTTAGTTTTTTCTATATCCTGTTGGAGAGACATTGGTTCTCCTGAACTTACAAATTCAGCTATGACCTTAAAATATTTTTATGGAATAGGTTTCCATCCTCATGGCCTATTACCAACCCTTTCAGTTGAGCTTGGGGGAAAGATTGTTTCCATTCAAGTGGAAGTAATTGATGCCCCATTAGACTACAATATTCTATTGGGGAGGAACTGGTTCTATGCTATGAATTTCATCACCTCAACAGTCTTTCTAACTCTCCATTTTTTTCATTTGGGGAAGATTGTAACTATCGATCAACTTGACTTTTGTTCGCTAGATATTGTTACTCCCACCGTGAATAACATTCATATGCTAGGTCAATCCCCTCCTCCTTATCATTCGATTGGGGTAGGTGTGTTTTAGGATTCAACCCTTATGGGAGTGTTCCCTTCAACCCCTCCTAGTACGGAAGTAGTAACCTTGAACATGATTTCCACGATTGGTTATAGTCCTAAAGTCAAAGATGTTGTTGAGTCATCCTCTCTTGGACCTTATAAAGCACTGTACGATGATGTGCAATCTACTTTGAATGTCCATTATGATTATATTCATATAGTGGCTTTGGATCCCTACTGGCTAGGACCATCTCTCCCTACTCTAGACTATCTCTCCTAGACTTTTCCTTCATACGAGTCCATCATGGAGATTATGAGTACGAATGAACCCGTACGGAAAGATCACCATCACAGATCTTAGTTTCTTCCTAATTCCATTTCGGTAGAATTTGACCTCATATCTCTTATCACTATTGATATTGTCACCAATCCGCCAACGCCTGTATTATTGCAATATTAGAACCTATCCCATGGCAAAACCTGTTCAGCAAAAATTATGTCAAGTCCATCCTAGGAAGGTTGTGGCTATTAAATCTAAAGTGGAAAAAAATTTGAAGGTGGGGTTTATTTATCCCATACCCCTGATGGAATGGGTATCGAATATTTTCCCTGTGACTAAGAAGCAGGGCACTATTAGAGTCTGTATTGATTTTTGAGACTTAAATAATGCTTGTCCTAAGGATAATTTCCCTACTCCACACATTGATAAGATCATCGATAACTATGCTGGAAGCGTCATCTTTTCTTTTATGGATGGATTTTCTTGCTACAATCATATATATATTCTTGACGTCAATCAGCATAAAACCACATTCATTTTTTTGTGGTGAACCTTCGCATATCGTAAGTTACCTTTTGGCCTAAAGAACACCAGAGCTACATTCTAGAGAGACATGTCCTATGACTTTCATGATATCAAGCACATCGTGCAACCGTACCTTGATGATCTCCCTGCTCATTCGCAACAACGGGAAGACCATCCAGGGAACCTTAGAGACATTTTCCTTAGGTGTCGTCATTATAATATACGGTTGAATCTACACAAATGTGTCTTTTGTGGTGATACTGGATGCCTTCTTGGCTTCGTGGTTTCCAAATATGGCATCATTGATTGATCCTCTAAAAATTGTTGATATCCTAGCCTTACCCGCCTTGACAAACATTATCGAGCTCTAAAGTTTGCAAGGGAAAGAAAATTTTCTTCGTCATTTTGTGTGCAACTTCACAGAGAAAATGCATGGTTATATGTGTCTCCTGAATAAGGACACTCCATTCTTCTGGGATGACCAGGCCCAATGAGCTTTTGATAATCTAAAGCACACTTTGACCCATTCACCCATGATACACCCCCTGGATTATTCAAAAGACTTTATGTTGTACGTTGTCACCTCCCCTACTACCATTCCAATGGTTCTAGCGTAGGACAATCCCAATAGCCAAGAACAAGTGATATATTATTTGAGTAAGAGTCTCATTGAATCTAAAACCCATTACTCACATGTGGAGAAATTAGCTTTGGCTACGGTAAATGTTTTACAAACTTTTCATCATTACATTCTACTTCGTACCACAATCATACTCGCAAATCAAAACCCCATGTACTACATTCTGTATCATCAAGTGCCTGGGAGAAAGTATTCCCATTGGATTATTATCTTAAAGGAATTTGATCTTGAGTTCTCCAAGTCTACTTCAATGAAATCCTTGTTTTTCGTAGAGTTGATGTGTGACCTTCCCTGTGCTTTGACAGAAACTGAGCCCAACAATTCATTCCCTAATGATTTTTTGTTCTTGATAAGAACAATTGATCCATGGTATGGATATTTGATTATCTATCTCCATGCTCAGATATTTCAGCGCCACATATCCCATGACGATCATCATTGCATCTGTCACCACGCAAAGTACTATCTCATTCTGAATCATACATTGTACCAATGTGGTATCGATTCCATCCTTCGACGATGCCTTACACATGAAGAGGCCGAACAGGTTCTAAATGATTGTCACTCTGGAGCATGTGGCGGTCATTTTTCTGGGATGGATACAGCCCAGAAAATCCTTTGCACTCGATATTTCTGGCCTTCTATCTTTAAAGATTGTCATGAAGCAGTTAATAAATGCCCACCCTGTCAACAATTTTATCCAAAACAATGCACCCACCCTGCTCCTTTACACCCCATCATTGCAGTTGGCACTTTTTCCAAGTGGGGTATTTATTTTATGCATTGTAAGCTTACCTCAGTCAGGGGTCATGGTTACATCATCGTAGCGATGGATTATTTCATAAAATGGGATCAGGCAATGCCTACATATGAAGAGGATGATAACACTGACACCCTATTTGTATTCAACCATGTGATAGATAGTTTTGGAGTCCCGCAAGCTATATTCAGTGACCACGGATCTCATTTCTAAAATCAGATGATGGCTGAGATGACTACTAAGCTGGGTTTTTTCCATGAAAACTCAACTCCGTATTACCCGCAGGCTAATGTTCAGGCCGAGGAAATTAAGAAAGTTTTGAAAACTATGCTGCATAGGATAGTTGGAGATCACAAATCGAACTCTCACTTGACTCTCTTTTCTGCACTTTGGGCTTATAGGACTTCAGTAAAAACAACAACTAGTTTCACACTCTTTCAGTTGGTTTATGGACTGGAAGTTGTCCTCCCTATGAGTGTCAAATCTCGTCACTTAAACTCACAGTAGAACATATCCCAAACACTTCCACTGAGGAAGAGATATTTATGTACTTGACCAACCTTGATCAAAGTAGAGAGATGTTTCCTTGGCTAACTAGGCATGCAAAAAATTCATCAAGGCATAATATGACAAGTCTATTCAACCTCGTGTCTTCAATGAAGGTGACCTAGTCCTAACTTATGATCAGAGACATGATAAACTAGGGAAGGGAAAGTTTGAATCCATGTGGTATGGTCCCTTTGCCGTTAGTAAAGTCTTAGAGAAAGGGACTTATGAGCTCGTATATTATGACGGGATACACTTCGAAAAACCTCACAATGGGTTCTACCTGAAGAGGTACTATGCTTAAGACATTTATGTATGGTACCTTGTATATATGTATATTTGGATTTCAGTGTGTTTTGTGATTTTCAATATGGTTTTGAGTTTGATGTCCATATTGTTTATACCATGTTTTGGTTATGTAGATTAGATGGATTTATATTGTTTCGTTGGTGGTGCATGGCGTCATAACTTGAACCTTGCTTCATCAGCTTGGGTGTTGTATTCCCTAGCTTAGGATTTAGTCACTTCAGGAGTAGTTTGTATTGGTCCAGCTATCAACAACATCGACGAGTATCAGGAAGTGATAGGCTTACTCACCGAGGTTGCATCTTAGGAAATTCATGATTTGGTAGTATTTTTAGATTCTCAGCTAGTGGTTTGTCACCTAAATCACGTTTACACTATCAGGAACCCCACACTTCTCGTCCTATTTCAGAGAGTGTGTTTGTTAGAAAGGTCTTTCGATTCCATCACTTACAGAAATATACCTAGGTATGATAACACAATTGTTGATTCATTAGAAAATTACATTCTAGACTGGTATATTGCACATTCATAACTTTTAAAAATTAAACACGGTCAATCATAAAGTAAAATAAACAGTAGAAGACACATAAAACTCATGTAAATATAATTCATCCATTTGAAACACATGTAAACATTGGAACTGAGTCTGTGTGTGTGTGTGTGTGTGTGTATATATATATATATATATATATATATATATATATATATATCAAGTGTTTTTACAAAAAATATGGTCATGATACCTCATCTGAAGCATTATAGCTTTCAGGCATACAAAATGATACAAAAATCCTGAAGCTAGCTAGCTTTCAGGGATACATCATGTAGACCACTCTAATGGTGCTCGTGGTAGCACATAATGGCCCTTGCTACCCTACGTAGCAATTAATTAAAGTGGCATGATACTACGATAGTATGTCTCTGAAACCTCCTAGGGAGGTCATCTATAGTAGCATCCGGGATATCCAGAGTCAGTCGGTCTAGGTTATCCTCCAGATTCGTGAGCTCATCATCATCATCATCCGGGATATTTTTTGAGTTGGAATTCAAGAACCAATATAATTTCAATAAAATGATTCAACCATAATGGTTGAATTGACATATTTTTCATAAAATAAAACTACTTTTTTTGTTCATATTTTCAACATATATCCCTGTGTTTTTACTCAAATTTCATGCGGGAGAGCTCGTTGGATGAAAAATTTAATTCCACATCCAAAATTAATAACTATTATTATATTATTTTAACTATTATTTTATTATTTTAAGTATTATTTAATTATTTTCCTTAGGAGGCCCATTTTAGACCTCAAATTTCCTCTAATGATACCTTACCCACCATTTATTCAACCATCCCTATCCTCCCAAGGCCTATATAAGCAGGCTCCTACCCCATGGTTGAGAGAGAGAAAAGTTATATTGTTGCATTGACATTCTAGCCTAAATCAGTAGGGTGAGCATAGGAGGAGCAAGTTGGAGTATTTGGGGACGACACATTGGCATTGTGAAGGAGCATATCGACACAAAGGAAAAGGTTGTAAACTTTTCTTCATCTATTAATGCAAAGTTGTTTCCTTTCCCATAAAGTATGTTGTGTTATTATCATGTATTTTACTGTTGGATTCCTTAGTCACTGACATAGATTTGTGGTTTATATTCTGGTGCTATTGATCTTGTTTTTTGGTTTCATGTGATTATGCAGGTACATCCATGAAGAGTTATCACTATACGAAGCAACTACACATTTCCATCAAAGGGACTCATTCCATATCTTCACAACTTTTAGGGGAAGTCTTCCATCTTTGTTGTAGCTCATTTGTTCTAGATCTGAACAATTCAGACTAGAGGAACAGCTCTTGTCCACAAGAGGTGCATTTTTCCTAACAACAATTCCAACTCAATGCTGAAACAATGAGACAAGCATGTCCAGCATAGAAAAACCATACCTCAGTATCCTTCATGTATAGCTGTCCCATAAACAATGAGCTACAATAACCATAGAAGTACTTAAAACAATAATAGTAATAACAGTAGTGATCTATATCAGATCTAAGTTTTTATTGAAAGACAACAATATATAACAGTAGCATGATATATTGGATCTGAACCAATTATAAACTCAACATAAGATGCTAGGGAAGACCTCCCTTATCCTCAGGAAAAATGCTTCTAAGCAGACTTCAACCTCTTAGTGTTAGGTTACTTGCATGAGACTGAACTAGACCAACATACCTATGAAAGGAGAGAACCCAGAACTCGAAAATACTGTAAAATAGATCATCCAACCCTCACAAATAAAAAATAGTAGCAATACAGAAGTATGGCCAAATCACAATGAAAAACAACAGTAAAGTACTCCAAAAAAAGTCATATAAGGTAGTGATATGGTGGATGGGACCTAACGAGGGCTCTTAAGGTGAACGCAAGGGTGCAAGAATGCAGAAAGAAGCTTATGTGAACAATTCTTGGAAAGTACATAACAAGTATTCAAAACAATTTTTGGCACATCCTCATAGTTGATGTAAAGAATGCTCGCATTTGGAAGGAAAATGCCCACAAAAATGCACAAAGGGTTTAAAATTTCCATGTGGGCATGTTTAATTAGTTGTGGGAATTTTATCTTAGTATTGCATGCATAATGCATTACTTGTGGGCAAGCTCTAGAGAAACACTTGCAAGAAGTATAAAAATTATTGCATGAGTGAAGGAGATGTCATTAAAATTAATGCAGGGTCCCCAACATTCCGGCAAGTGGAGGAGACAAATGCCAACCAAGCCTCAATAATATCCTCAAGCATCAAATATGTTTGCACATGAGAGTAAAAATGTCTGCAGCTAGTTAAAAATGCCCATAGGGAAATAGAGTAAAAATGCCCGTAGCCTATAAAAATGCCTGCAGCTAATTAAATATTCCCACATTTAAGTTCAAGAATGCATTTACATTAATTCTCCAAATTGGATAGGCAGTTGATTTGGAAAAATGATCGCAACCTATTGAGAAATGCCCACATCCAGTTTGAAAATTCTCGTTGGATGGAAAAAATGACTGCACTACCTTATAAAATTCCCATAGGCCTCAAACATATGCAGGTAAGTCCAGAAAAAATCCCGCAAAAATTCCAAAAGGTTTAAAAATACCCGCAGGAAGCCATAGAAATAGATGAAGTAAAATGCAGAAATAAACTAGCTGTAATATGTTTGCAGAAATATACATTTTTGAGATATTACTTTTCATTGATTCTAAAGATATATGTGAGACAAATTAAATAATCTTGAGATTAATATACCAGTAAGGTTTTAGGTGGAGCAATTAGTATTCATATTGATAAGGGGCAGTATGGTTAGATAAAGAAAAGCAAATAAAGTGAAGAAGCATTGTGATGTTTTCATTGATGCATGCTTACCTTTTATGAATTTACTAGATGACTATAGATACATTCATTATGCGGGCATGTCCTTACACGTCATGGGAATTTCAATTATAAAGTTAAACAATTGGCAAGCATAGCTAAAGTACACTTTTTATGGGAAGCTTGAGCTTATAAATATATTCTTCAACTATATTGTAATACCACTTTGATGGAGATGAATTTACATAAGTCCTTTATTTGTTTCAATTGTATGCTTGATCATGGCATCATAGGTGCACTACAAATCTTCACTTTTTCATAGGGTTGAAATTCATGATGGATTGAAGTACCTTGGATTTGTTCTAAAACCCCTTGGATATGGCATCAAGGATCAAGGTTGGATGATAGGAAGGATTGAACATTGAATACATTTCTATTATCACATGTGTAACGTCCCCGACCCTCCGACCGGCGAAGAGGACGCTACCATACCATTAACTATCCGGGAAACTAGCCCCATGAACATGTGCATACATAAAAACTAAAATGCTTTGAATTAAAACATGCATACATTGTTACCATACAGCGGAAGCAAAACCATACATTTAGGGATTCAACATGTTCATCATTTTCATTAAACAACAAAATACAATTTGCATAGATGAGATAGTCAAGAATACTTATCTTATGAAGAATTCACCGTGCAACTAGCTACGTCGCTGCAACGTTCCACCCAGCCATAGGCCATTGTGCTCCTTAATCTCTCAGCAACACTGCCACCCCCGAGCTGGGCATGATTCCCCAAGGAATAAGGAACTAAGCAGGCTCACACATAGCCAAAGGTACAAAAATCATCCAAGCCAACAAAGTTGGGTTTATCAGGCCATGAGGAGCTAGGAAAGGATGAATGCTAAGCTGGTGGGATCACTAAAGAGCTAAGGACACCAACACCAGAACTAGCCTGACTTCTAGGACACCCACACACACCCAACATAAGGAATCGGTCCCTTCTCTGCTACACAGTCCCTCAGGCCCTAACTTCCCTTCTATTGCCGCCTTTTCACACACCTGGGTCACGTGGCAGAAATATTCAAGCCACTCGGTGTGTCCTTGGGGGAAAGTCTCGAGTCAAGGCTGTCACCTTGTTCTTGACTCCTCCGTTTAGGCTCAACTCCTAATGAAGCCAAGGGGGGTATACCCTATTAAGTTACTAAGGATGGTTTCTTAGTGTGGTGATGCTAAACTGAATTAGTTATTTAGGAGTTTGAATATTTTAATTACAAACAATTAAAGATGACAAGATACGAAAATAACACATGAAAGCACAAAGCTGATAAACAATATATATATGAAGCAAAAATGACCAGTGCCTTAATAATGGAGTCAAATCAAAGAGATCAGTGTGCTTGCATGTGTTTGGAGTGAATGTTTTGTGATTGCATCTTGGTATGTTTTAAGTTAAAATTGAAGTATGGATTGATTAAATTAGGCTAAGGGGGGACTCCAGATATACCCGAGAGTACTTGGAGTATGTCCAAAACAAAACCTTTACGGCTACCCGCAAGGAATATGTGGTCTAAAATGGAGTCTCTGGGGCTATTGTTCGTAACTCACCCATTAGGGTGTGATAGAGATCGGCGCACTGAGGTCACTTTTCAGTAAGTTCCCGCTTCCTTTGGGTATTTTGCCACCGTAGAGGTTCGATCGAGGTGTTGGATTTTCACCTGATGGTTTGTCAATTGGGGAGAGTGAGTCCTAAATATGCTAGTCACCCAATTGATTTTGATATAGCTTGACTGATTGGATGAACCATAGCCAAGTGCAGCGCATACACACTGGAGTCTTGTAAATTTTAATAAGTTTTAACTAAGTGTTCTTGTTTAAAAGAAAAAATCCTCCAAGAACCTCTTTCGATCCAAGTGGATCTCAATCGAGGAATCAAGGAGGGGTTAATTTTAAATTGCTGATAAACAAAATATGAAGAATAAATCAACTATACAAATCTGGTTTTCTGATTAATCCTACCACGAATCTCTTTCCCCTTGCGGGTCACTCAGGAAATCGTGGGGTAAGTATTATGATTACTTTGAAATGTAATATATGGAGTATGGAATTAACAACAAGATCAAGTATACTACCCTACAAATCATATCAATTCTAGTGAAAAAGGAATAAGCAGAAAATGACGAAAATGGCACCGACGCGAATCCCCCCAAGGGGAATGGGGAATGGGCTCGAAAGAGCCTATTCAAAGAATTATTTTATTACAGCGGTTACAATATAAAAGGACTGATAAATCATAACTTTCTTTGTCATTATACAGCCTGAAACCAATATCTTACAGTTATACAAAAACTTTAAGAATTTTGTGACAAAAGAGAGACCACTGGGGGGATTTGAGCGCTCCAAAAGCCACTTTGGATAGCAGCTTCCTTTCTTCTCTGTCATACCTGCTAAATGAAATCAAGCATGTTAGAATAAAAAATTCCCAAAATCACTTTAAGAGTACCTTTGGGTCATCCTACTTTATCTCAAAAAATAATGAAATTAAACTAGCTAAACCGACGAAAAAGGAACCAAGGAAAGCAAGCTTTCCTTGGGATCTTGGCCTGATGTTTGTGCAGCCAATTAAGATGCACTGATATTGTAGAATATTGAAATTTATAACAGAAAAAGGAAATCTAATGCTGGTGATCTACAAGTTTTCTTTCAAATTCATGCAAAAAGGACAATTTCCCTACAACTAGATCTGGGATGCTTATGATACTTTTTTAAGTGAAAGATCTAGGATATGAGCTATGAAATATTATATCTATGTATATTTTACTTCGATTAAACATATCCAAATAAAATCACAGCTATGAACTGAAAAGGTAACCGGGTAAAGTGTTGATTTTTTGTAGAAATGAGAAGAAGAGGAAAGAAGGTCGGATCGTTGCTTGAATGGAGCAAGCTGGAAGGAGGCCCTTTCGTGGAGTGCTGAGGGATAGAGTATTGAGCTTATTGGATAGGAAAGGATTCAATATAGATCCACAACCTCATCCAAACAGGAACCTGCAACTAAATAACACAATCCTGCACAAACCTCGCGAGATCTGGATATGGATGTATAAAGCAACAAAAATGAGAGATTATGCAGAAATAACCTTATTTAAGCATATAACTAATATTTTTTAGCATACATCATATGGATAAACAAGAATAAACAATCTAGCTTTCTTAGTTTATACCCTTACTAGATTCAGTCGAATCCTTGAAGCCAAAACAAAGAAACAACACAGATTTTGGCAAGAAGTTGCAGCTACCACATCAGCAGCATAACACTGAGAATCCACACAATCAAAAGCACTACACAATATAGCCTCCAAAGCTTATTTATTCACAAATAATGATCAAATACATAGTTACAATGGCAATCCCTTCAGTCCAGCTCTAACTAGCTTGGAAGAGGGAGCCTCCAGCAGGATATATACAATTTGCAGGGCATCTAGCCCGGGGGGGCGCAATTCCTCATGGAATCAAGTGAAATCAACTGATGGAGAGTTCATCAATGCACAACTGAAGCTGGACTGAGCCTAGTTGTCAACCGGGGGCCTGATCTGGCTGACACATCAACCCACACACAGACACATCGAC
>LPNX010957630.1:117662-133870 GCA_001517045.1 Pseudotsuga menziesii | reverse complement strand
AGTGGTTTAACTAGGCCAATTTGACTGAAGAGTGTGTATGATGGTAAATGTCTCCAACACCCCCCCTTAAGCTATACTCAGGAAGAGTTAGAAAACATAAAAAGGCTAGGGCCCTGGCAACAAAGGCCATAGGTCACCCTGTACAATAAAGCAACTGAAACAATGCTCAAAACAAACTAAGTGAGGAAAAGAGGGAAAACCCAGTGGGAAAAAACCCCCCCTCAAGCTGAACACTGAAAGTAGTCTGGATCACCCTGATGAACTCACCCCCAACAGTGAACAGAGGTAAGTGAACTTCTTTTCTGAAAAGATCTTGGTGAATATGTCTGGAGGAATCTTCCACTTTGGAAGAAAAATAATGCACTCAACTAAANAATATGTCTGGAGGAATCTTCCACTTTGGAAGAAAAATAATGCACTCAACTGAATCAGAAATATAAACAGCTGCACGGTGAAAACTGGACCCATGTAGAGCAACGGAAATCATCTGAAGAGAGAGCAAAGGTTCTTGAGGATTCAAACCATGTGTGGAACAATCAATAAACTGATATGTTGCAGCCTTGAACAGCAAACCATGAGTGGTAAAATCAGCCCCAAACCTTAGGAGCAAGTGTCCATGCGGATGCAGAATGTCTTCCTCTTTACTAGTTCTGTGAGGAGATGATTTTGTGACCAAAGGTAGAGAATCCCTGGGACTCTGGAGAGAGAATGCTTGAGCTCCATAATCTGATATAGCTTCATAAATATCTAATGATTCACAAAATAAAATATCAGCAACCTCATAAGAGGAAACTAACACCAAATCCCCATCAGTAAATTTGAAGAAGAATTGCGGTACTTGATTTTTCACACCGAAATTGGTGAGAGCAGCTACAAGCATGACTGAAAGCTCTTGAATTTTAAAATATGAACAAAATAATATCAGATCAGAATGTAAGTCAGATCTAAATAAGTTCACAACAGATCCAAAACTGTGAAATGAAATCAAATCCCCAGCAGCAGTTTTGAAGGAGACTTGCGGTACTTGTTTCTTCACACCGTTGATGAGAATAGCTACAAGCAGTACTGAAGGTTTATGAACCTGAAATTTTGAACCAAGAAATATCAGATCAGATCCAAATAAGATCATATCAGATCCAAAAGTATGGTCAACCGAGACGGTAGATGCACGGTTTTCTTCTTCTTCAAAATTCTGAATTTTGGTGCATGCAATCCTGCAGGAATTTGCTGGAAGATCTAGATCATGGGGAGCGAATGTGTCACTCTTATTATCTGATATTTCTTCCAAAATATCCAATTTTTTACATATTTTCACACCAGCAGCAACATTAGCGGAAGAAAAATCAAATTTCTCTTCACTTTCGGAAGCAATTACTGGTAAATTTTGCACAGAATTCAAAGGAAAATCACCGGTGAATGTTTGCATGGAAGTGCAGCAGCATTTTTCTTCAATATCAGAGATTCGAATGTCTTCTTCCATTTCAGCAATATGAGAAGATGGGATATCAGAGATCTCATGAACTTCCGGAGCATCAGGAGAAGGAGTCACTTCATGGAGACTTTCTTCAATTTGAATTGAATGTGTAGAAGATTCTGCTTCATCTTCATCTTGAACAACTTCATCAGAGAGAGTAGAGGCTCAGACTTTTGAGTGAAGAACTCTTGTGGTGCTGGCCATGATCTCCAAAGTACTATTATGATCCTCATTGTGCTTGCCAAAGGTTCTGTCCAATATTGTCCAGACTTCCTTTGGGTATTCAACAGAATAAATAAGGTAGTACAAGCTATCATCAAGGGCCAGAGCTATTGTTCCATAATCTCTATCACGGTCATTTAACCAGTCATTCTCATTCTCATAAGACTCTTTTCCAATTCCAATAGAAACCTCATAGAGACCTTGTCTCTTCAGAGATGCAATCATCTTCAGCTTCCATTCCGAATAGCTTGTGAATGGGGTGAGAAGAGGGATTGATGAGTCCATTTGAAGTTGTACCTGTTAAGACCTGCAAATCAAAACATAAAGGGAAAAATAAAAGACTTGAGCTATTGCTCACATTTCATGGAGAAATTGATCTTTGTCCTGCTGTAGCTCTGATACCATATTAATTCTTGCACATGATCTAGGAACTAAGATTCAATCTCATCAAAGAATTATTAACAATTACTCATGAATTAGCAATAACTGGAATGACCAATAGGTTTCCTCTCTGTATATTATATAAACAATAAAGTATTACAATTCCATGCATAGCAATGGATTAACTCAATGAGTGAGTCTAGCTTAACTGACTCTTTGCCATTCAATCTCACTCAGTTAACCACTTGACAAAAAACCTTAATTGACTCACCAATCCTAACTGAAGTTGGAGTGCAATAAATGACTTAATCTCAACTAAAGGAGATCGAACACATGTCATAGCAACCAACCATCAAGTGCTAGTACTGCATGACTCCAATAAACCTTGATGAGGTTAACTGAAGCTGAACTGACCATCAGAAGTTGGTGAAGGCGCCTAGTTCACTCCAGTTCATTAAATAATAATAAAATAATCAATAAATAATGATTAAATAATATATTTAATGCATGGAGGCGCCTTAACTGACTGTAACTGATTGGTTGAACTTAAAGTAACCCCCAGTTAGCAATTAGGTGCATGAATGTCAACCAGATCACCTCTGAAGTGCTCCAGTTAGCCTCCTTGACTGTAGGAAAGGCTAAGTTAGCCTCCTTGACTATAGGTAGGCATGGGAGTGACTGGGATGATGGTAATTAATGCTCCTTGATGTCAATTAAACTTAGGATAGTGGTTTAACTAGGCCAATTTGACTGAAGAGTGTGTATGATGGTAAATGTCTCCAACATAGAGAACCCAAGCAGGAGAGGCTAGATTCAAGGTGTGGCGGAAATCACCGTCAGCAAAGCTGTAGAAATCCATCTGCATGACCAAAACATTGTATAAACAGATGTGGACACCAAAACTCAAAACCATCTTGAAAATACTAAAAACACACTGAAAGTCAATCAATATACATATATACAAGATACCATCCAAGAATACCTAGGCATAGTACCTTTTCAGGTACAACCCATTGCGAGGTTGCCCCAAAGGGATCCCATCATAATCTACCAACTCATAGGCTCCTTTCTCTAACACCTTGGAAATAATGAAAGGTCCATACCACATAGACTCAAACTTACCCTTTCCTAGCTTATCATATCTCTGCTCATAAGTCAAAACTAGGTCACCCTCATTGAAAACACGAGGCTGGATGGATTTATCGTACTGCACCTTGACACATTTCTTATGTGCCTCATTAGCCAAGGTAGCATCTCTACGAGTCTCATCAAGGTTATTCAAGTACAAGAATCTCCCTTCCTCTGCGGAAGTGTCCGAGAGAAGTTTGAAGGTGAGTTGAAAAGATGGAATCTGACATTGGATCGGAAAGATAGCTTCAAGTCCATAGACAAGCTGGAATGGCATGAAACTAGTAGTTTTTTCACGGAAGTCTAATAAGCCCAAAGAGCGGAAAAAAGAATGAGATTCCAATTGGATTTATGATATCCAACCATCTGACAAAACATAGTTTTGAAAACTTTGTTAATGGCCTCTACCTAACCATTAGATTGCGGATAATATGGCGTAGAGTTTTCATGGCAAAAACCTAGCTTGGCACTCAATTCCTCCATCATGTGATTATGAAAATGAGATCTGTGTTCAGTGATGATGGACTGCGAAAATCCAAATCTAGCTATGATATGATTGAACAAGAAGAGAGTAGTAGTCTTACCATATTCTACATATGTAGGCATGGTCTCAGGCCATTTTGTAAAATAATCCATGGCTACGATGATGTAACCATGCCCCCCGGCTGAGGTAGGCTTACAATGCATGAAATCAATCCCTCATTTGGAAAAAGGGCCAACGACAATGACGGGGTGAAGCGGAGCAGGATGGGTGCACTTTTTGGGATAAAAATGTTGACATGGTGGGCATTTCTTAACAGCCTCATGATAGTATTTGAAGACAGAAGGCCAAAAATAGCCAGCGCAAAGGATTTTCTGGATTGTAGCCATCCCAGATAAATGACCGCCAAATGCTTCAGAGTGGCAATAATTCAGCACGCGTTCAGACTCCTCCTGAGTGAGGCATCACCGGAGAATGAAATCAATCCCATGTCTATACAAGGTATCATGCAAGATAATATAGTAGTTCGCGTGGTGCTAGATGCGGTGATAATCATCGTGAGATAGATGCGGCTGAAAATGCTGGGTCTGGAGATAAATCAACAAATCTCCATACCAAGGATCAGTAGTGCTAATAAGGAATAGGAATTCATCTAGAAATGAATCGTTGGGCTTAGATTCCGTGGTAGCACAGGGAAGGTCACATATAAGCTCGACAAAAACCAAGTATTTCTTTGATGTAGCCTTGGAAAACTCGATATTGAACTCTTGAAGGATGACTATCCAATGGGAGTACTTGCCCCTGAGTACCTGAAGAGTCAGAATGTAGTACATTGGGTTTTGGTCTACCAATACGGTGGTAGTGCGAAGCAGAATGTAGTGACAAAATTTTTGCACAGGAATGACCATGGCCAAAGCTAGCTTCTCCACATGTGAATAACGGGTTTCAGAATCAATAAGATTCTTCCTGGCATAATAAATCACATGTTCCTGAAAATTGAGATTGTCCTGTACTAAAACCATGGTGATGGTAGGAGCAGAGGCAGCAATATACAAGAGAAAATCCTTTGAATAATCCAAGGGGTGTATCACAGGTGAATGAGTTAGAGTGTGCTTAAGACTATCAAAGGCATGTTGGGCTAGGTCATCCTAGAAGAATAGAGTGTTATTCTCAAGGAGACGCATATAACTGTGCATTTTCTCAGCAAAATTGCACACGAAACGGTGGATAAAGTTTCCCTTCCCTTGCAAACTTTGGAGTTCAAGGATGGTGGTTGGGGTAGGTAGATTAATGATGGAAGCAATCTTCAAAGGATCGATCTGGATCCCATCTTTGGATACCACAAAGCCGAGCAGACATCCCATGTCAATGCAAAAAACACATTTATGTGGATTGAGCCATATATTATAATGGTGAAATCTCAAGAATATGTCTCTAAGATGACCGGGGTGTTCCTGCTGTCACTGTGAATGAGCAGGGAGGTCTTCAAGGTATAGTTCAACAATATGTTTAATGTCGTGAAACACATAGGACATTGCACGCTAGAATGTGGCACCAGTGCTTTTCAAGCCAAAAGGTAACTTCTTATATGCAAAGGTTCCCCATGGGAAAATGAATGCCATATTATGCTGATCGACAAGCAATATCTCAATCTGATTGTGGCCGAAAAAGCTATCCATGAATGAAAAGATGACACTTCCAACACAGTTGTTGATAATCTGATCGATGTGCGAGGTAGGAAAGTTGTCTTTGGGACAAGCTTTATTTAAATCCCTAAAGTCGATACAGACTCTAATGGTGCCCTACTTTTTATTGACAGGGACAACGTTCGATACCCATTCCGTCAGAGGTACAAGATAAATAAAACTAGCTTTCAGAATTTTTTCAATCTCAGCTTTAATAGCTACGGCCTTCCTAGGATGGACTTCCCTAAGTTTCTGCCTAACAGGTTTAGCCGTGGGATAAGTTTTAATCTCGTGGACCACAATGGAAGGGTCGATCCTAGTCATATCTTCTTAGGACTAGGGAAAAACATCACGGAATTCCTTAAAAAGTGCCTTCTAGGGATAATTTTAGGGGCGAATTTTAGCCCAGTGGGCTATTTTTCCATGTTTTTCTCCTAGAAAAGATTCACCATTTTGCATTTTTTGAAGCCCTGTTTCGCCCAATTTTGATGGAGTAAAAATTTTTCAACCTAAAAATCACCAAATTATTATATAAATGATATAAATCCTTGGAAATTAAATTTTTTTTTGAAAAATATTGCCAATCATTTTATAGTTGGCGTTTAAGAATTGGTAATATTCGCCAACATTTATACACTTTTAAAAAAGTATTGTTCCTTAAAATCATCCCTGCCTTATATGCTTCAGATTCATCTGTGAATCAGTTTGTCCCAACATGAACATGCTCAATAACATCAGGCTTGGCTAATATGTCAATTAGGTTCGTCTTAGTAATGTTGCAAAGGTTTCCTTCAGAATCTGTATTTTGCAACAATATAGGACTTTGTGGAACGTTGACAATATCAGAAGGAAACAAGGATGCAAAATCATGGCTACCCGAACTGGTATTGAGGAGGAACATGGATATATGATGGTGATCCTCCCAAATGGGCTCATCTGTGTTCATGATCTCTATAATGGACTCATCGGAAGGAAAACTCTCAGAGAGATAGTCTAGAACCGGAAGAGAACATGATAACCAGTACGGTAAATAGTAAGGATCTGAAGCCACTAAATGAATGTCATTAGTGTGATCATTGGAGAAAGCTTGAATGGTGTCATATGTAACTTCATGCAGACTCAATGAGTTAGAATCAACAACATTTGTGCCTGGGAGCTCAATATCAAATGAGGTGATCATATGGACTATCGCGGTATCCGTGCTAGGAGGAGTAGAGGGAAAATACCCATAAGGGATGAATCCTTCAGCCTTACCTGCAGCAATCAACTGGTAAGGAGGAGGGGACTGACCTAACATGGGGACGCTATTAACCATGGAGGTAGTAACATCCGGCGTATAGAAATCAAGCTGGTCGATGGTAAAAATTCTCCCAAGATGCGGGAATTGGACCATTCGAAATACTGTTGAAGCAACAGCGTTCATGGCATAGAACCAATTCCTTCCTAGAAGGAGGTTATAATCTAGAGGGGCATCTACCAATTCTACTTGGATGGAAATGGTTTTTCCCCCTAGCTCAACTGTAAGGGCTGATATGAGGCCATGGGGTTGGAATCCCCGTCCATCAAAGGCTTGAAGGGTCATAGGTGATGTAACAAGCTCGGGAGAGCCAAGAGCTTTCCAACAAGTCAGAGATAACACCGAGGTCTAAGTTCCTTCATCTAGTACCATTCGAAAGACTTTCTTTCCCACTACTTTCGTAATGATATGAAAAAGCAAGTTTATGCAGAAATCTAGGTTTATAGTTCTCAACATTGAAGTGAATCAAGTTACTGTTATCCGATTCGACAACTCCTAATGCAGTCAACAAATTCTTGCACTGTGTAGGGTGGCTCTGGAGTACGTCTAGGGTAGACATCGCACAAGGTGCTTGAGCAAGGTCCTCAACCACATTATAGAATTGGGCAGCTTAGGCATTGGGATTAAAGATAGCCTTCCGAAGAGTACTCTTTGGTGGGCGCAAGATCATGTCGAGAGTAGGATTCTTGATAGACAAGGGAACAGTAGATGAGGATTCCGGAGAACTAGTGGAGGGAGATTTCCTTGAAGAAGATTGATCTGCTTGCTTATATGCGGGTTTATCATAATTCTGGCTTTGAGTTTGTAGATGGATGGTATCTGAGGACATCAAATGAATTTCCTCTTATGAACTAGAATTACCCTGGTTCGACATGTGGTCTACCAGCTGTTGTTGAGAGGGAAAGGGATCCATAAGTACTGCAGGTGTGGGATTAGACTTCAAAAACTGGGAAATTTCATCCCGACGGGGACACTCCTTGGAGAAGTGGTCATCACCACATAACAAACAAGGGTATTTAGGCTTCCTTTTCCCTGTGTATGTGTCATTGTGGGTTGATTATGGGGTCTCCTGCTGGTTTCCAGGTTTTTTATTTCGATTTTTACCTTTCTTTTTATTACCTAAGGTTTGAGTACTTTGAATAGAATTGAACTCGGTAGAAACCTTGGGAGTCAAAGGAGTAGCAGGTTGGGTTTGCTTGGCAGGTTTTGCTATGGATTGGTACTGGATTGAACCAACAATCCCATAAATAGGTACTTCTACTGATGGCTTGGTAGGGTCAGTGCTGGGGTGAGGAGCTTGAGGAATCAAGTCATAAAGAGTCCCGGACTGGGAATAGACTAAGTCTAGGTATTGAGCCCGACTAATATCCTTCTCTTTAGTAACGGCACCACACATGGCCACATCTCGGGCAATAGGAGGCAACAAGGACTTAGTGAACCAATCAGCTAACAACTAATCCAGAATAGGGGCCTTAATAAGTCTTCTCTGCCTTCTCCACTCATGAATATGGTCAAAAATGTGGGTGGAGGTGTTCTGTCGCAGACAATTTAAAATATCAGTGCTCATTTCATAACGAATAGGGAGTTGAAAGTGTGTAAGAAATACAGTTGCCAATGAGCCAAAATACACAAATGAGTGTTGTGGGAGTTCAATATACCACTTCGTGGCCGTACCAGTCAAAGTTCATTGAAAGAGTCGTAACCGGACGGAATCATCCATGAGGGAGTTCAAGGAACACCACAAATGAAAATTCATAACATGGTTCCATGGATCTTCACCCTGCTTTCCATCAAATTTTGCAATGTCCGATGGTAAATTTACCGGAATGGGAGGCCATGAGGGATTATGTCAAATGGGATCATTAATCAACTTGGAAAAATCGGGCAAGTCCACTGTTGCAAGGAAAGGTAACTGTCTATTGGGATGCACATCCTAGTAATATTGATATGGCATGAAATTACCAGTAGGGCCATAGGTTGACTAAAAAATAGGTTGCTGTGAGGAAGAAATATCAGGAAATCCACCCATTAGGGGTTGATTTCTAGAATTAGGACCTCTAGGACCACCAAGGCTTCTAGGAGGAGGACCGCCAGAGCCACAGGGACCACCAGGACCACCGGGACCACTAGGACCACTAGGAAGCGGACCACCAAACCCTTTGGTACCTCTAGAGCCACCGGAACCACTAGCTGGAGAGCCACCAGGCCCTCCCAAGCCATAAGGAGGAAAGCCACCCGATCCTCTATGACCACCAACACCATAAGGAGGGCTGCCATGCCCTCTAGGACCATTAGGTCCCCTAGGGGGAGGACCTCCATAAGGCAGTCCTCTCGTACCCCCCACAATATGTATAGGTATCCCTCCCATGGTTGGAATGTAATACCAATTGGGTTTCCCCCATGGTGTAAAAGTATTTCTAGGGAATGGAATTCCAGTAGGATTAGATGGATGATTACCTACAGGTATTTGATAACCATAGCCACTAGAAGACTGAATGGCAACAGGTTGTGCCCCCAAGGGCTGAACTGAACTAGATGGGGGATTTTCCACATTAGTGTGGGTGGGAGGGACAAAAACTGTGGATGTTTCTATGTTAGAGGTTTGTTCTTAACTAGGTACAAGTTTGAGATTAGATAATTTAGGTCATGCCAGGGGTTTCCCCCAGCATTCAAAGGTGCTGAAGACACAAGAATTGAAGGTTGGGCCCTAGATGCAAAAGATCTAGGTGGATTTGGATTAGACATAATATAAGAGGTGAAAGGGGTGGAAATTTGACCTGGGCTGTGGGTTGTTAATGGACGATCTATAATCGGTTCAATGGGTCTCATAGAATCGGCTATTGAATGATATCCCACAGGAAGAAATGTGAAGTGAACTGGTGAAGGGCCTAATAGGTTCTCAATCTGTTTTTCTACCTCCTGTGCATGGAGGATAGTAGCACGGTATTGCCTGTGTTCTTCTTCACTTTTAGGAGAACTTACACGGGTGCCAAATGAGGCAATGGACTATCCGATGGGTGTCTCCCAAAAAGGAGCGTTAGGACCAAAATGTAGATGGGTATCATCAACATGATCTTCCATGAGAGGATGGATCGCTGAATCCTAATGGGAAGGTTGTTGGTCCAAGGGAGGTGAGTGTGAAGAATATGGTACTACACTTTCCACCACCACATGATCTCCCACTTGGGAGGTGGTAGAAGCTCCTTGGTCGATAGCTTCCATTGGATTTCCTTCTGAAATAGAATCAAATTCGAGTGGCAAGCCTTGTACTCTCCTGGACTGTCTTAACTCAGCCAGTGTGTACAGTTCCTATCTAACCTAGGGTCTGAAAATCTAGAAAAAACACACCAAAAGGCTTCCCTACTCAAAATATAGGTCAAAAAAAGAAGACTTAAAATGACAGGAGGAGTTCAAAAGTCAGGTCTCTCACTAGGATTTTCAAGCAGGTGCCACTCACGATATACCTCAAGGGTACGTGCATAGAAATCTACTCGAATGTTGTTTTCGGTGTATGGCTCCAAACAAGATGGCCAAAGGGCTTTTCTCAGATAGATAAGGTACCCTAGTGGGGTCTCCCGATATATTCAAGGTATGTGGGATCTCGAATCGGTAGTAGTGTTGTCTAATGCATAACCATACACAAGGGGCCTTCCGATATACAATCGAGCACATGAAGTACATTTCTATATACCTCAAGGGTATGTGAAAGGCCGTTCAATATACTAATGGCAGGTGGAAGAACCATGCAAGTCTCGGAATGTAATGTTGACAAATAACGACAAGTCCTACGCTTTACGATGCCCAAACATGTCTCTAACCTACCACTCAAGTTACTACGTAAATTTTAACCTACAACTACCCTTGATTTTAACTTGTACAGTTAGGTGAATGCATAATGTTCTGACAAAAAAGTAAAACCATGGAGTATGCTTGTGCAAATGTTCACTTTACCGTTCAATATGCCTACTTACGGGAGGGAAGAGAGTGTTTTTTCTGTTTGTTTCAAAACCAAAAATCATTCCAATCGACAGTCATGAACATCAAATCAAATAAAGGCAAATACTACTACAAACTAAATTCTTCTTTTCGAAAGAAAATGGAAAGGGTGAGAATCTATTTTCCTAAAAGAACAACACCAAGCACACCTATATGCCAATGCACTCTAATTTTTCAAATTTCTTAAAAACATAAGCAAATATAACTAAAACTACCTGTTGCATCTGCAACAATTTCCCAAAATTCTAAAAAAAAATTGGACCCTCCTTTACTTTGAATTAGTCAGTTCTTTTCTTGATTTCAGCCTATTGATTTTTGGCCTGTGGTTTTTAAAGCATCTTCCGACACTTTGGGTTACTGTCAATCGATTGGTGCTTTCCCATTTCAATGCTTTAACGATTCCCATCCTTAGTTGAATTCGTCATCGTCTTGCATATCTCTCGAAGCCTTGTTCAATCGGGAGTTAAGTCTTTGTCCTCTTCGTCGTTGCGGGCAGATATTTGATCCTACCCTCCGACGTTGCAGAGCGTTTCTGGGTGTGGACTGTCCTTTTCGTTCCGACCGTTGCGCGTGAGTTTTCATTCTTTGACGTTTCGGGCGGGTTTGGATTCTTTGTCGGAGGGATTTGAAGTCTCCCTCGTCCGATGCTGCAGACAGGTCTCCTTTTCAGGCATCCACCGTTGCGGATCACTTCAGACTTAGACTTTCATCGGCACTCCGATGTGTGTTTTGTTGTTTGCCGGCTTTGTAGCGGAGCGCTTGGCCATCGTTTGCTCCTCCGTTGCATACAGCATCGTGCTCCGAGCATCCGCCGTTGCGGAGGGGTTCGGATTCTTGGTCATCTGATCAAGGTATCCGCCGGCGCCCGACTGTTGTTTTGTTCACGCGTTACATTTAGCCAGGTGGGTGAATTAGTACTGGGGATTGTCCGCCGTTACGGAGGGACTGAAGCTCTAGTCGCCAGACGCAACTTTCATTCCCCGTCCGATTTAAAGCTCCCGCACGTGCGACTTTTTATATTTATACGGGGCGACAATTCAGAGTTTGTATTGTTTTGTTTTATTGTCGAGCACTTTCGTGGGGAGTTGAGCTGTCGATCTTGGGAGTGCGTGAAGATCTAGCTGTCGTGTACCAGCTTCCAGGTGGCGAGGGTAGAATTCCAACCGTCATCAGCTTGCTCGTTTCGCTGGATTGCCAGGTAGGTTTTATCCTGTTGTGTTTTCCCATTACATTTGCACGGGTTTTTGTTTTTTTTTTACTGTGGTTTGGGGTCCCCAGCGTTTTCCCTCGTCCAACTAGGATTTAAGCTTGTTCAAGCAGGTTTTATCTTGAACTTAAGTAGGGGGGGAATTTTTAACCATTTAAGCCGTTTACTTTTCGCCTTTAGTCGCTGCATCGTGCGCACAAGAGTTGAAGGGTTTAGGCGCAGACGGTCGTTACGCCGTCTGCGCCAAACCTTGCTACGCGGCCATGATAGACAGGGGGTGGTCAGATTTTGGGCACTGCAGTGGGGGTTTGATAGTTTATTGATTTCCGTGGTTCTTTCCCAGCCTGTAAACCCTAGTCGTTTCGCTTCCGAGTTTTTTTCCGCAGCCTCGACGAGGCAGAAGGTCGAACCTACATTTGGCTGGGAGGGATAGGTTTTTGAAGGGGATTTTTACAGTCGACAGTGTCTCCTTCGCGGTCGAACCTAGCCTATGTTATTTGCGCCATCCTTCGCGACCCTTTTGCTTTTTGTTGCCCAAAAACCCTATTAGGGTAGAAGGGGCGTGTCGCTGATTACACTGCGTTTATTGGGGATAGCGTGGTAGTGTGTTGATGAGGATACCTTGTGCAGAAATGTGGTTACGTCCCGCCAATGAGGGTGAAATGTACTACCAGCTTAATGTAATTTTTTCGCTGCCAGTCGCATGCGTCTCCTTTGTGATGTGTCTGCTGGGCTATAGGGCTGAAGTGTTGATTGGCATAAGCTTGATGTTTTTTATCCTTCACTCTGTTTGTTAATGAAATAGATTAATGGCTGAATATTGCACATTGCACATAATATACTTGTTTGTTTATATCGCTACCATGTGAAAAGTAGCATATTGTAGTTTGATATAGATTTAACCATGGCATAAATATGATTAATAGGCTTGCTCATATAGATCGGATCATAAGATGATCCACCCATAGTCTCAAGGCATTATAAGGTTGGACAATATATGTTTTTGTTGCATTGAACATTACCATACTATGCATAAGATAATGACACATTGCACAGTACTGCATGCTAGTTTGACTGTTCAGTATGAGAGACTTATGATTTGATTTCATGGACTGGTCACAATTATGATACACTTGAGAGAGGATATATTGCTGCAAAATGTTCACAAATTCAAATTGCTTAAATGTCATAATGTCTTACATTGCAGGAAGAATTTACAATGTCCAAGAGGCAGAGAAAGAAGGTCCCTGCGGTAGAAGAGAAAATAGCCATAGAGGTTGTCCCACAGACTGAGTATATCTATGAGGACACGCAATGTGTCACGGGATTTGAACCTGAATATAAGTGGGGAGAGATATACAGGATGATTTCCCGCAGGGAAGTCCCAGATATGGGTCTTGAGGAAGAACCCATTTACGCCAACATTGAAAAATCCGCCATCATGAAGGTGGCTACCAGACCAGAGCTGTTCCCTTGCTCTGATGTGATGAGATGGATTATACCACACACAAATAACAACACAATGCTGATGGGAAATGTTGAAGGTCAGGGCTATGCTGCATTTAGCCCTGGATATGTGGCATTGGCTTACCACCTACCAGAGCCCCAAGTCTTCCCGTCAAAGGATTGGTTAGATAACCTCAGGATGGATTTGGTGGAAACCTTGAGAAGAATGCTCTTACCAGGAAAGCTTTATAGACATAGAGAAACGGAATACTATGACATAGCGAGCTTAAGAGCTCCTTACAGGTTTATAGCCTTGATGCTAAACCGGATCTTTGGAAGAGCCAATGGTAGACTCTTCAAATTGGAGTGGATACCTCTTATGTTTCATGTGGCCATAGAAGGAACAATCTTCAACTGGGCCAGCCTAGTATCAAGTAGTCTATCTTCTTGTGTAGCTATAGCCCTGGGAGGAGGAGAAGCCCGGGAAAAATCTAAGTTCTACATGAGTTCCATTCTAATAGACTGCATATTATGCCACCAGCCTTTCCCCAGGCTCAAATGTGTTTGGGATAGGGACAGAATGCCCATATATGCAACCTACAAACTACTGGGGGCTCATCAATACCATGGTTATTACCGAGAGATCTGTGAGCATTTTATTATGCCTCTGCACACGCTCATCTTCCGAAAAGAATGTAACTGCATGTCTGAAGAGGCTATGCAGGTAATAGGGGAGTATGGTGATTATTTCTTGACAGAAAACAGGATGTACCTTAGAATGTTTGGTTGATCAAAAACACCTTATCTGATGCCCAAGTAAGCAACGGATTATATAGTCCACAAAGAGGCAGTCAGACAAGTGTTTATTGACGGAGTTGGTCACTTCTTGTTCCAGAAAAAGAAGGCGGCCTATCCACCTCTACCATTTAAGCTAGGCAACTGCAGTTTCGCCAATGTGAAGCAAGCAGCAGAATTTATAGAGGAACTAGGGAAGTTCCACTTTGGCGAGATGACTTTCAGACGAAATGACACTCATGGTAGAGTGGCTGAGCACTGCAAGAAGAACAAGGTGTTCTTCGAATACAACCATCATTTCGATAAAAATGAATCTGTTTACAGGAATGCCCCAAACATGACATTACTCAGCTGGAGATTCAAACCGAAAAACCCCACCAAGGGTGGAAAAGGATCTGAACAAGATAAAGCTGAGCAAGCTAAGGCTGAAGAAGCAGTCAAAAGGATAAGAGAGGAGGCTCAGAGGCTAGAAGATGAGGCTGTAGAATGGATGCGAAAGGGAGAAGAAGAAAAGAGGAAAGCTACCCAGGAAGTAGCTGAACGAGCAAATGAAGCAGCCGGAGAAACAGAAGAAGCTGCTAGGCAAGCAGCCAAAGAAGCCCAGAGAAAGCTAGACGAAGAACTGCGAGAGCAGGAGGCTGAAAAGATAAAGTTGACGCAACGGCAAGCTCCCGAAACACCATCAGGGCAAATTCAGGGAGAGGAAAATCCCAAGGTGCAGATCCCTCAGGTGCCCACTACCATCATAGCTGCTACCCCTGTGCTTCAGCTAGTACCCTTCGTACAGAAAAAGGGGGAAGAAGTCCCTGATTTCAGCACCGTATATTATGACAGGGCTACTAAAAGGATAATGAGGAGAACGGAAAGAAAGGTAGAGGCATAAGGAATGGCCAACAAAATGATAACAGATAAGTTCATGATGGTAGGGACAGATGTAGATCCAAGGTTTACCATAAGGGCTGGGACTGCGGCAATACATGCTTCAGAGGATAACATAGATAGAATGATGATTGAAATAGAGTCATCCAAGAAGACCTCCTCTCAGCTTAAGGATACCCTGAGAAAAGAAAGGGAAGAAGGAAATAGAGTTAAGAGAAAATATGAACATGTGCTGAGAGAAATGGAGGCCACAAAGAGTGAAATCTGCGCCATCCAGGTAGAAGCACAGGCCAAGGAAATAGCACATGAGGCTCTGGAAAATGCACAGCAGGAAATTCAAGACTTAAAGAATGAAAATGAACAGATGAGGGAAAAGATAGAAGACCTAGAAGCGCAGCAGTATATTATCTACGAGTCCAATACCGCATACGTTAAAGAACTGAAAGAGCAGCTGGAAGTAGCAAAGGAACAGCAAGTCAATCTACAGCCGGTTAAAGAACACATCCTAGCCCAGAAAGCTAAAGTACTACACCTGCAAACTGCTCTAGAAGAAGAAAGATGCCAGGTCCTCCAGATTGATGGTCGACTGGAAGAAATCTTGGAAAGCACTTCTTATTTCGTTGATAGGTCTCAAGACATCCTCGAAGTACTAACTACAAGGATAGCCAGAGCGGAGAACGATGAGGAAGCCCCAGCTGAACTACCATCCAAGGATAAATAAGCCCTTAAACGGGACCACGATCTGATAGAATTCGCCATCAATACTGCAGAAGACTTCCAGAAAACAGTCAAGAAGACCAAGGGAGTCTGCACAGAATTCTTCAGGAGAGCCCTGGTTACCTACAACCGATGTCAGGTAGAAGCCGAGCAGAGGCTATATGAGTTCCCTGATCATGATGCATTTCTAGAAATGTTGCAAAAAGGACAACAAGATGAAGAAGCCAGAGTACAACGCATCAAAGCCATTAATGACCAAATTCTGAGAGATGAAATAGGCCACACAGCTGTCAGTGTGCAGCTCTTGGAAGAGCAGGTGCGATTGAACACAGCCAGGGTAGAGGCCATAAAAAACCAAGCTGACAAGTTCGAGCTAAACATTCAGTTTTTAAAGCCTAGCTCGTTTGAAGGTCTCGCTGTTGAAGCAGCAGCGTGGAAAAAATTCTTGGAGAAACAAGCGGGACCCTCCTCACAAGAGGACCGGTCAACTTTGTTGTAAT
>LPNX010957630.1:40620-117588 GCA_001517045.1 Pseudotsuga menziesii | reverse complement strand
CATTCTTCTGGCTCCCCAGGGATAGATAGTTAGGTGTTTAGATAGTTAGTTGTTTTACTGCATGGTTACATATGTGGTTTAGATGTTGGTGAACCTAAGATGAGAGGTAAGAACCTGCACAACACATTGTGTTGTTCCTCGCATCTTTATCGCCCTGCATGTTAAGATAGGCATGGGAATTGCATACATTAAGTCAAAAAATACAAATTCCGGTGGACCGGGCCGCAACCAGTGAACCCTTGTTGTTACTTTGACCTACGGTAGCCGGACTGTAAACCGGACAGATTCCATATGCCAAACAATCAATGGGCTAGTTGGGAACGTTGATTGGGGAGAATCCCTTACTGTTGTCGCCTGCAAATTTCCAGGCCTCAACAGTTTTGGCGCTAGAACGAGGGCCGCCAGTAAAGGTTGGCCGTGGAATTTGATTTCCCGAGACTATCCTACCAGCAGATGTTTTAAAGGTTAACCTAACTCAGGTTTGAAGTTTCTAGTGCTATTCTTAAAGGAATGGTTTTCCCAGCATCCCTTTCGTTTACCTTCGCTTATGGCTGGTAATCAACCCAATCCTTTTCCTGCATGGAGAGCTAGGTCTCCCCTGAACTTAACTCCTCCTTTGCATAACCTGCCTCAAGCCTTTGACAAGCTTCTTCCCAAGTTTGACCCTGCCGACAACATTGATGTAGATCATCACCTTCAAAGCTTTTACCTAGCGCTAGAAGGGATAAGGGCTGGAGAGTATGAAGATGTGGTGTGTAGACTTTTTCCTCATACTCTGAAAGGGGCAGCAGCATCCTGGTACTTTGGACTACCTGCAAACTCCATTCCGAATTGGGACATTTTTGAGAGGGTTTTCAGGAGTAAGTATACCGCTCAGAAGACGCATGCCTCATTGATAAAAGGTCTTATTTTGTTAAGAAAAGAAAAGAATGAAAAGGTACATAGTTTCACTCAGAGATTTTCATTGTACTTAAAAAAAAAATTCTGATGTTGACAGACCTTCAGATAAAGTCTTAATTGAGTATTATACCTCAGCCTTAGGACCTGAGCTGGCAATGTTTCCCAAGATGAAACTCAAGCCCACGCTGGCAGAAACCTATCAAGAGGCTGAGAGAGTAGAGGCTGAAAGTGAGAGTATAGAGGACTATCCTGACTCACTTGAAGAGGAGACCACGGTAAGAACAAGCTCACTGCTATCTAAATCTAAAGAAGATCAACCACATAATTATCATGAAATGATGAAAGTGCTTCAGAAAATTTCCAACTGACTTATAGATCTGGAAAAGGAGAGGGACATTCAAAAAACAAATAAGCCATACTATCCAACGAAGGAAGATAACAACCAATGGCAAGTCCCACCTCCTAATTTGGCATCAATAAACATAACAGAAATCGGAGGAGATAATTTCTGTACCTTTCATCAGCAACATCATTCTGAGAAGAAGTGTCATCAATGGTTACATTCAATAACATTGGTGATGAATAAGTTGTTGGACCCAGAATTGACTAGGGACAGTGGTGAGGAAGAAAAAGAGAAACAGACCATAGTAAAACCAGACGATGATAATATGTTTTCATGGAATGGTATATCGCTATTTAACATGGAAGAAGACATTCTCGAGTCTCAATATACTCCCACCACTACAAAAGACGAAATCCTGGCCATTAAAGACAATGCAATAATCTCAAAAGTTCCAGATTTGCAAAAGGAAGTAAAGGGGCAAGCTGATGTGAAGGCTAAAGATGACATACCTAAAGATATTCATGGCAAACAGGAAACAGAGCCACTCATTGAATTTGCCAAACCGGTGGAAGATTATGAGGACAGCAAAGTTGGCAAATTGAAAGAAGAGTTTCCCACAACAAACCAACCTGTGGAAGAAAAGATTGAGTTGATCAAGACTAAGAAAACCAGCACTCCGCCTTTCCTTGTGACTCTTGAAATTTTAAATCATAAGGTCCATAATTGTTTGGTAGACTCTGGATCATCCATGAATGTTATGCCCCTGGCAGTTTGCAAGAGGCTTGATGGGCCGCTAAAACCTACTATTTGGGATGTTACTCAACTTGGCGAAACTAGTGTCAAAGTAGTAGGAGAAATGGAGGATGTTCTGATCCGATTAGCTGCAAATAAAAGGACATGTCATTACATTGACATCATAGTAGCAGACATCCCTGATGGATATGGAATGATCCTGAATCGAGATTGGACATCACGACTAAATGGGTACTTTGCTTCAGACTGGTCTCACTTGTGGTTACCTCAGAAGGGTAGCCCAAACATGATTAAGATTTTGAGAGAGCCATATATGAAGCACAATGTCACTAAGCTAGGAGAAGGAAATGAATCTGCTGATTCTGTATTGGAAAACCATCTAAATAAGTGTAAGCTGAGACAGCACACTTCAAAAGAGGCCAGTCCTATGATGGACATTCAGCCTGAGCTCCTTCAAATCCCTCAGGCTGAAAGAAATGATTGCAGGGTTTTGGATATGAGTGCCATTTCTATAACAGCACAGTTGGATCATGGTAAGATAATTTATGTCTAAAATCCAACTCATTCCTCAGTTTTAGATTTATAATTTTTCAGGAATGGGCAAAATTTTTGTTTTCTTTGTTTTCATTTGTACATAAATAAATTGCTTTGTTGCTTATGTTGTTTTCTTATTTTCGTGCTTTGATGCTTTCTTTCTTTTGATTTCTTGCTATGCTGCTGTTTGTTTATAGCTTTTCTAGCTCTCTTTTGATTTTGAATAAGAGGCAAACTTTGGTTGCAATGGGAACATCAGGGTTCTTTATTAACTAAAATCTTGAGTGAAATACTGTGCTTAAAAGTATAGAATGTCTTCTAGTAATCGTATTCCTAACTGACAGAGCATTCATTTGAAGTCTTACCTAATCCCTGTAAATAACTCAGAAGTGAAAAAAGGTCTGAAGTACTATTTAGAGGCTCCATCCATCTCACATCTTAAATACCCAAGGAAGCTGACAGCAAAAGACCCACGGAAAGGAAGCAGAGCGGGATAGTTTATCACATATAAATGATCCCATGCCATGGATTAAGAAAAGTTAAAAGCTATGAAGAGTCAAAGCTCCATAAAGAAACAAGACATATCAAAGCAAAGCTCGAAAAGCATGAATCTCAAAGCATAAAGTACCAAATGGCCACAAGATCCTCTCCGTCCGTGAAGTGAACTACAAAGTATATTGTTCACGCAAAAGGACACTATGGGATAGAGGATCCTGAATTAAAATTCAGTAAGAAAGGCATACAGGAGGACTCATATCAAAAGAACTAAAGTTCAAAAGGGCACAAAAGTGCAGATTGGCATGGGAATGAGGAACAAAAGGATAATACTATCACCCTCTGTCACAATCCTGTGGTGTTTAAGCTATAACTTCCAAAGGGCAGGTAAAATGAACCTCATTTATTTGGCCTCAAAAGAGTTATTCAGACCTGAAACACTACCTGTGTTACCTTTTCCCGAAAAGATAGACTTCTTCTAAGTAATTTAATGCATAGGTTGGCTAACTTAGGGATACAGACATCTAGAAGATTTTGATTTTTTTCAGACAGTCTTAAGCTAGGAGAGAGAGTTAATTCAGAGATCTGGGGTTCACCAGGTAGTCACCAATTGTTGCATCTGCAACAATTTCCCAAAATTCTAAAAAAAATTTGGACCCTCCTTTACTTTGAATTAGTCAGTTCTTTTCTTGATTTCAGCCTATTGATTTTTGGCCTGTGGTTTTTAAAGCGTCTTCCGACACTTTGGGTTACTGTCAATCGATTGGTGCTTGCTCATTTCAATGCTTTAACGATTCCCATCCTTAGTTGAATTCGTCATCGTCTTGCATATCTCTCGAAGCCTTGTTCAATCGGGAGTTAAGTCTTTGTCCTCTTCGCCGTTGCGGGTAGATATTTGATCCTACCCTCCGACGTTGCGGAGCGTTTCCGGGTGTGGACTGTCCTTTTCGCTCCGACCGTTGCGCATGAGTTTTCATTCTTTGATGTTTTGGGCGGGTTTGGATTCTTCATTGGAGGGATTTGAAGTCTCCCTCGTCCGATGCTGCAGACAGGTCTCCTTTTCAGGCATCCGCCGTTGCAGATCACTTCAGACTTCGACTTTCATCGGCACTTCGATGTGTGTTTTTTTGTTTGCTGGCTTTGTAGCGGAGCGCTTGGCCATTGTTTGCTCCTCCATTGCGGACAGAATCGTGCTCCAAGCATCCATCGTTGCGGAGGGGTTCGGATTCTTGGTCATCCGATCAAGGTATCCGTCGACGCCCGACTATCGTTTTGTTCACTCATTACATTTAGCCGGGCGGGTGAATTAGTACTGGGGATTGTCCGTCGTTGCGGAGGGACTGAAGCTCTAGTCGCCCAACACAACTTTCGTTCCCCGTCCGATTTAAATCTCCCTCACGTGCAACTTTTTATATTTATATGGGGCGACAGTTCGGAGTTTGTATTGTTTTTTTTATTGTCGAGCACTATCGCGGGGAGTTGAGCTGTCGATCTTGGGAGTGCGTGAAGATCTAGTTGTCGTGTACCAGCTTCCAAGTGGCAAGGGTAGAATTCTAACTGTCATCAGCTTGCTCGTTTCGCTGGATTGTCAGGTAGGTTTTATCCCGTTTTGTTTTCCCATTACATTTGAGCGGGTTTTTTTTTTTTTTTTTATCGTGGTTTGGGGTCCCCAGCGTTTTCCCTCGTCCAGCTAGGATTTAATCTTGTTCAAGCGGGTTTGATCTTGACCTTGGGTAGGGGGGCATTTTTTAACCATTTAAGCCGTTTACTTTTCTCCTTTAGTCACTTCATCGCGCGCACAAGAGTTGAAGGGTTTAGGCGTAGATGGCCGTTACGCCATCTGCGCCAAACCTTGCTATGCGGCCATGATAGATAGGGGGTGGTCGGAAATTGGGCACTGCAGTGGGGGTTTGATAGTTTATTGATTTTCGTGGTGCTTTCCCAGCCTGTAAACCCTAGCCGTTTCGCTTCCGCGTTTTTTTCCGCAACCTAGACGAGGCATAAGGTTGAACCTACATTTGGCCGGGAGGGATAGGTTTTTGAAGGGGATTTTTATAGTCGACAGTGTCACCTTCGCGGTCGAACCTAGCCTGTGTTATTTGCGTCATCCTTCACGACCCTTTTGCTTTTTGTCACCCAAAACCCTAGTAGGGTAGAAGGGGCGTGTCACTGATTACACTGCGTTTATTGGGGATAGCGTGGTCATGTGTTGATGAGGATACCTTGTGCAGAAATGTGGTTACGTCCCGCCGAGGAGGGTGAAATGTACTACCAGCTTAATGTAATTTTTTCGCTGCCAGTCGCATGTGTCTCCTTTGTGATGTGTCTGGTGGGCTATAGGGATGAAGTGTTGATCGGCATAAGCTTGATGTTTTTTATCCTTCACTTTATTTGTTAATGAAATAGATTAATGGCTGAATATTGCACATTGCACATAATATACTTGTTTGTTTATATCGCTACCATGTGGAAAGTAGCATATTGCAGTTTGATGTAGATTTAAACATGGCATAAATATGATTAATAGGCTTGCTCATATAGATCGGATCATAAGATGATGCACCCATAGTCTCAAGGCATTATAAGGTTGGACAATATATGTTTTTGTTGCATTGAACATTACCATACTATGCATAAGATAATGACACATTGCACAGTACTGCATGCTAGTTTGACTGTTCAGTATGAGAGACTTATGATTTGATTTCATGGACTGGTCACAATTATGATACACTTGAGAGAGGATATATTGCTGCAAAATGTTCACAAATTCAAATTGCTTAAATGTCATAATGTCTTACATTGCAGGAAGAATTTCCAATGTCCAAGAGGCAGAAAAAGAAGGCCCCTGGGGTCGAAGAGCAAACAGCCATAGAGGTTGTCCCACAGACTGAGTATATCTATGAGGATACCCAATGTGTCACGGGAGTTGAACCTGAATATAAGTGGGGAGAGATATACAGGATGATTTCCCGCAGGGAAGTCCCAGATATGGGTCTCGAGGAAGAACCCATTTACGCCAACATTGAAAAATCCACCATCATGAAGGTGGCTACCAGACCAGATCTATTCCCTTGCTTTGATGTGATGAGATGGATTATACCACACACAAATAAAAACACAATGCTGATGGGAAATGTTGAAGGTCAGGGCTATGCTGCATTTATCCCTAGATATGTGGCATTGGCTTACCACCTACCAGAGCCCAAGGTCTTCCTGTCAAACGATTGGTTAGATAACCTCAGGATGGATTTGGTGGAAACCTTGAGAAGAATGCTCTTACCAGGAAAGCTTTATAGACACAGAGCAACAGAAGACTATGACACAGCGAGCTTAAGAGCTCCTTACAGGTTTATAGCCTTGATGCTAAACCGGATCTTTGGAAGAGCCAATGGTAGACTCTTCAAATTGGAGTGGATACCTCTTATGTTTCATGTGGCCACAGAAGGAACAATCTTCAACTGGGCCAGCCTAGTATCAAGTAGTCTATCTTCTTGTGTAGCTGCAGCCCTGGGAGGAGGAGAAGCCCGAAAAAAATCTGAGTTCTACATGAGTTCCATTCTAATAGACTGCATATTATACCACCAGCCTTTCCCCGGGCTCAAATGTGTTTGGGATAGGGACCGAATGCCCGTATATGTAGCCTACAAACTACTGGGGGCTCATCAATACCATGGTTATTACCGAGAGATCTGTGAGCATTTTATTATGCCTCTGCACACGCTCATCTTCTGAAAAGAATGTAACTGCATGTCTGGAGAGGCTATGCAGGTAATAGGGGAGTATGGTGATTATCTCTTGACAGAAAACAGAATGTACCTTATAATGTTTGGTGGATCAAAAACACCTTATCTGCTGTCCAAGTATGCAATGGATTATATAGTCCACACAGAGGGAGTCAGACAAGTGTTTATTGACGTAGTTGGTCACTTCTTGTTCCAGAAAAATAAGGCGGCCTTTCCACCTCTACCATTTAAGCTAGGCAATTGCAGTTTCACCAATGTGAAGCAAGCAGCAGAATCTATAGAGGAACTAGGGAAGTTCCACTTTGGCGAGATGACTTTCAGACGAAATGACACTCATGGTAGAGTGGCTGAGCACTGCAAGAAGCACAAGGTGTTCTTCGAATACAGCCATCATTTCGATAAACACGAATCTGTTTACAGGAATGCCTCAAACATGACATTACTCAGCCAGAGATTCAAACAAAAAAACCCCACCAAGGGTGGAAAAGGATCTGAACAAGATAAAGCTGAGCAAGCTAAGGCTGAAGAAGCAGTCAAAAGGATAAGAGAGGAGGCTCAGAGGCTGGAAGATGAGGCTGCAGAATGGATGCGAAGGGGAGAAGAAGAAAATAGGAAAGTTACCTAGGAAGCAGCTGAACGAGAAAATGAAGCAGCCGGAGAAACAGAAGAAGCTACTAGGAAAGCAGCCGAAGAATCCCAGAGAAAGCTAGATGAAGAACTGCGAGAGTAGGACGCTGAACAGATAAAGTTGACACAACAGCAAGCTCCCGAAACACCATCAGGGCAAAGTCAGGGAGAGGAAAATCCTGAGGTGCAGATCCCTCAGGTGCCCACTACCATCATAGCTGCTACCCCTGTGCTTCAGCTAGTACCCTTCGTACAGAAAAAGGGGGAAGAAGTCCCTGATTTCAGCACCGTATATTATGACATGGCTACTAAAAGGATAATGAGGAGAACGGAAAGAAAGGTAGAGGCGGAAGGAATGGCCAAAAAAATGATAACAGATAAGGTCATGATGGTAGGGACAGATGTAGATCCAAGGTTTACTATAAGGGCCGGGACTGCGGCAATACATGCTTCAAAGGATAACATAGACAGAATGACGATTGAAATAGAGTCATCCAAGAAGACCTCCTCTCAGCTTAAGGATACCCTGAGAAAAGAAAGGGAAGAAGGAAATAGACTTAAGAGAAAATATGAACATGTGCTGAGAGAAATGGAGGCCACAAAGAGTGAAATCTGCGCCATCCAGTTAGAAGCACAGGCCAAGGAAACAACACATGAGGCTCTGGAAAGTGCACAGCAGGAAATTCAAGACTTAAAGAATGAAAATGAACAGATGAGGGCAAAGATAGAAGACCTAGAAGCGCAGCAGTATATTATCTATGAGTCCAATACCGCATACGTTAAAGAACTGAAAGAGCAGCTGGAAGTAGCAAAGGAATAGCAGGTCAATCTATAGCCGGTTAAAGAACACATCCTAGCCCAGAAAGCTAAAGTACTACACCTGCAAACTTCTCTAGAAGAAGAAAGATGCCAGGTCCTCCAGATTGATGGTCGCCTGGAAGAAATCTTGGAAACCGCTTCTTATTTCGTTGATAGGTCTCAAGACATCCTCGAAGTACTGACTATGAGGATATCCAAAGCGGAGAACGATGAGGAAGCCCCAACTGAACTACCATCCAAGGATAAACAAGCCCTTAAATGGGACCAAGATCTGATAGAATTCGTCGTCAATACTGCAAAAAACTTCCAGAAAATAGTCAAGAAGACCAAGGGAGTCTGCACAGAATTCTTCAAGAGAGACCTGGTTACCTACAACCGATGTCATTTAGAAGCCGAGCAGAGGCTATATGAGTTCCCTGATCATGATGCATTTGTAGAAATGTTGCAGAAAGGACAACAAGATGAAGAAGCCAGAGTACAACGCATCAAAGCCATTAATGACCAAATTCTGAGAGATGAAATAGGCCACACAGCTGTCAGTGTGTAGCTCTTGGAAGAGCAGGTGCAATTGAACACAGCCAGGGTAGCGGCCATAAAAAACCAAGCTGACAAGTTCGAGCTAAACATTCAGTTTTTAGAGCCTAGCTCGTTTGAAGGTCTCGCTACTGAAGCAGCAGCGTGGAAAAAATTCTTGGAGAAACAAGCGGGACCCTCCTGACAAGAGGACCGTTCAACTTTGTTGTAATTTAATAAATTGTAAAAAGCTTTTTGGAAAAATTTAAATGTTGGGAAGACAAAAGGGTTGGGAAGCCCAAAGGTCACTTTGGGCAGCCCAACCAATTTTTCTTTTTGTATAAAAGTAGGAAAGGTAGATGGGAAAGGGGCTTTTTCCCAGTAGGACTGGAGGACATATTGTAAGAAGAACTACTTCCTTTTGCAATAAAATATTTTGGTTTGCCTATTGGAGAAAGAGATGTGAAGTTTCCAAATATTATACATGGATGGCAGAAAGATGAACTACTTTATTTTTTAGCTTGTTTCCATGAATCGTGAGATCGTTCTAACCTTATGACCTATGTCTTGTCGAATGATTTCTGATTTAATTTGTGGAAAATTCACCTAGAGTAATGTATGTGGTTCATATAACAATTGGCTATCTGGTTGTTAGAATATTTTCTTTTTCATGTGTTGTAAACATAAATATCAGCTACCTGTAACTTGTTTATTATACATGGAAATAATATATTACTCACAAATAATCATTCTTCTGGCTCCCCGGGGATAGATAGTTAGGTGTTTAGATAGTTAGTTGTTTTACTGCATGGTTACATATGTGGTTTAGATGTTGGTGAACCTAAGACGAGAGGTAAGAACTTGCGCAGCACATTGTGTTGTTCCTCGCATCTTTATCACCCTGCATGTTAAGATAGGCATGGGCATTGCATACATTAATTCAAAAAATACAAATTCCGGTGGACCGGGACGCAACCGGTGAACCCTTATTGTTACTTTGACCTACGGTAGCCGGACCGTAAACCGGACGGATTCCCTATACCAAACAATCAACGTGCTAGTTGGGAACGTTGATTGGGGAGAATCCCTTACTGTTGTCGCCTGCGAATTTCCATGCCTCAACACTACCATTTTTTTATATTTTGATTGAGATAGTCTTATATGCATGAGAGATGAAATATCACGAAGGTCCTGAAAGATTATCAAGCCAATCAGAAAACCCAAATCCAACGCTCAAATATGATGTCCTAATCTCAAGAAAAACTTTTCTTTTTTTAAGGGAAGAAAAAGAAGTTTACTATGTAAGCAAGAAATGAAATCTAGAAGCTAATCTAGTGTTCTTCTTTTAGTATATGCAACGAAAAGAGAGTTCAATGAACACCCTAACTTTCAGAAAACAAGAAATCCCTCTTTAAGCACAACCAACAAGCAAGAAGTGGATGAACAATCAAAAAGACTAAACAAATTTTTGAAATTCCACTCAAAATCAATCTCAAACCATCAAAATAGCAAGCCACGCACATCAAAAGCAATAACACAAGCCTAATAATAGAACTGAAAGCAAATGAAAATTCCAAAATTTTCAAAGAAAAATGAGGAAAAAGATTTTTGGGCTAATGCCTACCTGGTACCGTGCTTTGTAGGTGTTGTAAGAGCATTTCCAAAGCAGCACCGCTCTTTTCTAACCGAATATAGGCGGTGGCACCGCTTACTGTCCACTGTGTTCAAGCAGTGGCACCGCACCTCGTACAAAGAATTGTCGCATTTCCCTATAGATGGCAAAAACAAAAAGAGAACAATGGATCAGATCAAAAACAGACTAGATCAAGGTGAATACTATCGAATTTAATATGGTAACAGAGCATAAAATACCTAAATAACTCAGATCTGAACAGATATGGAAATTTCAAACCCAAATACTACAAATCAGAAAGTAGATTTGACTATAAAGAGTTAAAGAAAATGGATCCTGGATTCAGACAAGAGTTGTATACTGAGGACGATCAGAACAACTGAATACACTACTCCCCAGTAGAGTCTCCAGATTTGTTGCTCGAAATATTTCACCTCCTGCAGATAGCAAGGTGTTCCGTTGGTTTGAATGGTTCAGATCTAGAACAAATAGATCACAGAGGTTGATAACTCTCCCTAGACACCGTAGATATCTGGAATGCAAGGCTTTGACAGTTCACCTGTGTACCTACAAAAGAGTTCAACATGAAACAGATCAAAGCAACCAGAATACGATCTACTAATCTATGCTAGTGACTAAGGATTCTAGCAATATATATCTGAAATCAAACATCAACAATATATATGGGACAGAAAATCAGCTTGCATTAGAAATATGAAGAAGTTTACAACCAAGCCTTAGTGTTGACATGCATCTCCATGAAACCAGCTCATCATCCCCAAAAGCTCTGACTCTAGCTCTCTATGCTCTCTCCAAATGATCTTGGGCCAAGAATCAGTCCAACAGCATAACAATACCTTCTATGTTTCCCCCTCAACCATGGCTATGAGCTCATATTTATAGGGCTATATGGATAGAAATGGTTGAGAAATGAGTGGTTTAGGTGGCCTCTAAGATCCTAGGATGAGGGATCTCAAGCTCAACTAACCCACAACAGTAGGGATAAGAGATATCTCAAGGCTTATCATATAGAAGTCTCAAGAAGCTTCTCTTTTTACCCAGGGTATCGCACTTCTCCTTCTATGACAGAGTGGTTCTGGTGATGACTGCCTATGGACCAAAATTTATAGGCAGTGGCATCGCTTGTGGACAACCGATGAAAAGTGGTGCGAACAGGGGTACCGCTCCTAGATAAAGGGGCATGAGCGGTGCTGGGAATTTGTATGTTAGACTGATAAAAATTCATTCAGTCTTCACTCTAGAGTCTAGGATTTAGGGCAAGTAGGTATGTCAAATGTCTTATCACATGATGGTGACAATATTTTGGTATAACAAAATTTATGTGAACTACTTTATAAGATCACGATTCCCAAGACAAGTACAGCAGTAAAGTTGTTGATGACAAAGGATGATGACATGCAAAAAAGGAATATAAAGTTTGATGACAAAGGATAATGACATGGAAAAAAGGACATGACAGTTTGGACATTAATTCAACATGAGGGTAGGTTACTCGGCCTTCTCAATCGTATGTAGTCATACGTCTTATGTGTCTCATGCAAACAGTGGAAGATCATAATCATCATCACTAGATAAGGAATCTCATGTGGTCATCTCATCTTCCTCAGGTTAACTCAGCAAGGGGTGGCCAGTTCCTCGAGGATAACCATAGTCCTCGGAAGATGTCACACATATTCAAAAATAAGCTATGCAAGAAAGTGAACAAACATTTAGCATATAAATTGTAAAAATCACAAATATAGGTATATTAATTGTTTTAATAAACACTGTACTATCAAAAAGAGAGGTGCATTAATAATCATTAAAGTAATGAAAACAAAAACATTAATAACCATAATTATGTAAATGATACAATATTGGACAATACTAAAAGGAAGGGTGAATGAATATTGTTACCTTTTTCACAATTTTAACCACTTTTAAAAAAATAAATAACAAACAGAATGAACGAGATACAGAGAACAAAAATTTATCGTCGAAGCCCAAATGGTAAAAACAACAAACACTTTCTACAACTGCAAAATTACATTTTCGATTGGTTTCTATACTATGTTTTCCATTTTTTATTTTTTTTAAAACTAAACAGTCATGGCCCTTTTTTATTGCGCTAAGAGGCGCTTTCTACATCCCAAGTGAGTGATATGTCCCACGTCTGTAATGTTGATGTGTCACATGTCGGCTAAAAAAATTAAATATAAATTTTATATTATAAAACTAAATAAATAACAGTAGAAGGTAAAAACTATGGATTATTCGGCCTTATTTCCAAAATGGTTGAAAAAATCTATAATGTTGTAAAAAATTAAACAAACAGATAAAATGAAACACAAAGAACCGTAAAATTTGTTTTTGATGGCCCAGGAAAAAAAAATCAAAATTATCTTATATCTTATACTTCTATCAATACAAAGTACCCAGTCCAGGTCAAAAAATTATCCTACAACCCATCATCAAAGGGTGTACAAAATCAAGCCTCAATCAAACACCAAAAAGACATTCCACATAGTCCAAATAAGCACATAAAAAGCCCTGAAGGCTTGTCCAAGGAATCACCTAGGGAGTAAAGTGAAAATCACCCTTGAACTAAGGCATTTATATGCCATGAAAATATCTCATCAAAAGGATCATTCAATAGGGCATAGTCAAAGGCTCAAAAAAACTCAAATATTTACTAAGAAAGATGAGTAAGCCACAGCAAGTATGTCGAATAACATAAATTAAAAGAACATGATGGTATCACTCCCAATAGACTCTCCATCCAACATCTCAATATAGGATATTTTTCCCATCTCAAGAGAAAGTGCTTCCTTGGATAAAACATCAGCACTCATATTGTGCTCCCTGTAAATGTGTTGAAAGTTTATGGAGAGGAAAGAATATTTCACCTCGGTGATGCGATCACACTAGTGTTCTAGGTCCACAACATCTAGACATGCCACCACATTTTCCCAATTAATCATAACTTGGGAATCCCCATAGATAGAGAGGGTAGGAAGGCCTATAGATACCGCAAATACCAAAAGTGACCAAGGGGACATCAATATATTTGGACAATAAAAATTTATATATCACTTGAACCCCTTCCTTGACATATTTGGATCCCTTCCTTGACACAACTAGAAATATAGTTATAGGTCATGTGCAGAGGAGGTAGAGGAACTAACCAAAAGGGGGGAGACTTGGTTGAGAATCTTACTACTGAGAGGAATCATCTCTTGTTCGTTCAGAAAACCCCTTCCTTGATACAACTAGAAATCTATCTTGTTAGTGTGACGAACCCCTTAAGTTGTACCATCCACAGATCAATTTCTTGTTTGACTCAGCTTTTGTAGTACAGTTTCTTCCTACATACCACTTTTTATTGGGTGGGCATCGAGATTGCGGCTCAATTTTGATCTCTCCTAGCTTTTATGGTTTTCTATATTCAAGGTGTTCCACCCCCTTCATCTCCAAAAGCTACACAGAGGGACATTGATATATTGATTTCATGACCCATAAGCAAAGGTGAAGGTCACTAAGGCATTAGGAAAATCATAGGATAAGGCAGCTTCAAGACCAGGTGGTTAAAAACCAGTAGTATATCTAGTATAAGTATAATTTTTCTGGTAGAGATGTCTTCGGTAAGTCAACTTCTTTCATTTAATCCATTTACTCATTTTCTAGCATAAGATATAATGATTTGCGTGTATGAGATTTTCTCCTATATTCCCTCCATAAATTGAAATAAGGGTTTTATTAATAGATACAATCAGGTTTTGATCCTATCTTCCCTCCACTGATTGATTAGGATGGATGGTTTTATACAAAAGAATACTTCACCTACTTCCTATCAACCCTATTTCCAAGTATAACTCTAAGCTAGTGAAATATTTTGAATACATTTAAAGCCTACACTTAATGGACATGATTCCTGCAAGTATTGCATTATGCATGAAAGACTAAGATAAAATTCCCACAACTAGTTAAACATGACCACAGTGTAATAAATAAATTCCCGCTGAACCCCAAAATGCCTGAAATAGAATTGGAAAGATGCCTGCAGGAAGTGTTGAAATGCCAGCAGATAGCAAAATGACCGTAACATGTAAGAACATGCCCGCATAAGTATGCAAGCACCCACACATGAATACTATATGCCAGTGACACATAAGTACATTCTTGCATAATGAATATATCAACAGTCATCTAGTAAATTCATAAAAGGTAAGCATGCATCAATGACAACATCACAATATTTCTTTTCTTTATCTAACCATTTTGCTCCCCCTATAAATATGTAGACAAATTGCTCCCCCTGAAACCTTGTTGGTCTGTTCATCTCAAGATATTTAATTTGTCTCACATATATATTCACAATCCATAAAAATTAATATCAACCATTCACAAATGTATATTTATGCAATCATATTCTAGCTAACTTCTTTATGCATTTTACTTCATCTATTCCTACAGCTGCTTGCGGGCACTTTTCAACTTTTTGTGCATTTTTGCGAGAATTTGTATGGACCTGTGTGCATATGTTTTAGGCCTGCGGGAATTTTATAAGGTAGTTTAGGAATTTTATCAGTCCAACGGACATTTTCAAACTAGTTGTGGGCATTGCTCAACAAGCTATGGACATTTTTCCAAATCAATTGCTTATCCAATTTTGAGAATTGTTGTAAATGTGTTATGCAACTTAAATGTATTTACTTGTAGAGTGTGTGTATGTAAGTGAATATGCAAATCACCTACTACATCCTCATAATTGGAACACTCTAAACAATAAAGGCATCAATGCAACATCATTAGGAAACTTATTAAGAGGATGACTAACCCAAAAAAAAAAAATCTTGAGCTCTCCTACTTTCTCTTGTGCGTCTTGTATTCTTTATGTAACCTGTCTGGGTCCTTTCACTGAACTATAAGGAAAAATAGTATATGTACTTTTTCTAGAATTTGACTATCCGTATCTGATTTATTTGGAATCTATGGATCAATATTTGGGGTAGCAAGCTTCTTTACCTCGTCAATGTCTATTGGAGACCACTTAGGCTTAGGGGACCTTGAATCCTGACCAAATTTGACATCTTGACATACAAATATATTCTGTAGGGATGGAATGTAAACTTTGGAGGCCTCAGAAGTCTTGTCATATCCCACGTAAATTTCCTTCAAAATAGAGGGTTCCAAGTTATTTATTTTCTCCTAAAAAAATGAATATATACAAGACAATCAAAAACACAAAATTGTTATATGTATGCTTTCTAACTGGTAGAGGCTTCGCACCGATACATTAACCATTGTTATCCTAAAATCAGGGATGGTTCTGTGTTGGGTAGTTTAAGTTGAAATTAGATATCTATTATCTAGGATACATGTCTTGAACAAAACATTTATATAGTTTTTCTCAAATGTTACGTGAGTAAATAAAAGAGAGACAGAAACCATAAAGGTAAATGTAAACGGAGTAAATTAACCACTTTCATCTTGACATCAGGAAAAGAAAGAGTTATATGCATTTTTCATGTGTCAGTTGTTGTGGCAAGGTAACTGCAAGAGAAATCCTACAATTCTTGCATGCACTATCTTGTATGGCATCCCCAAGTTGGAATTTCCCATCTTATGGAATTTCTCTAGAAATTTGACGTCCTTTGGAATTTCTATAACGGCCATCCTTTGGTTTTTTAGTAAAGGTCGAGAAGAGTTTATTCTCCCTCCCTCGCAAGATATTCTTAGATGTGTATCTCTCTATATTGTAAGGTACAAATTTGAAGCGTTGTAAGTTATACATGATCCGTCCATTAATGAAATGGAAATAAAATTTAACCTAGTCATTGTTTATAAGGGTAATGATGGAACCCCATCCTCCTCTCTTGGAACCATACTATTCATATAGGATGCGTTCAATGTTGGACTTGTTGTTCTTACTGGTACCCTAAAAGGCATCTGATACATCCTATCCATCCATCAATAGTCCAGTCAAAGCATGTATATCCTGCACATGAATTGGATAAGCCATGTCTAGCCACAAGGTGTTCCCATGCACTCAACCAATAAGGAACTTGGTGCATCTAGAATTTCCCCTGATGGTGCCAAATACTAATAGGTCAAGTAGAGATCATGGTGAGAGATACCACATTTCAAAAGGGGTGCACCAATAGAGAAGAGAGACACTAGTATTTAGCAAGTGTGCATAGTGTAGATATTCCATGTAGTTCTATATAAGTGTCCATGCAGGCTCCACAAAAGTCTCATAATTCAATGTAGCTTCTCAAAGTGATTAGTTTTTTGAAAAGGGAACATCACATTCTTCAATGGTTGCAACTCTTCTCTGGAATCAAGATATGGAGAAGCATGCCACCAGTTCTAACCATAGCTTCAAAAAGAATATCATGATGAAACAATTCCTTCACAGCAAATTTCCATGAAGCATCCACTTTAACAGAAGTAATTTATCAATGTGTGTAAGGGAAGGACTTGCTCCAAAACCCTAATTTTAATCCTCTAGGAACTAATTAAATATCAAGTCTATTTTACGTGACCCTTTAACCAACAAGAATAGAAATAATATGCCCATAATTTACATGAGGGAATGGTAAAATTAGTAGGGATACTCATGCTTCGATTTCATATATTCACCCTTCAATAATACATAGAAAAAATAATATGTCATGCAAAATATATATATCAATCCATTTCAAAGGATTTCCACCCAACAACTATTCAAACTATGAACATAATATTTTTAGGGGGGGCTGAAAGAGGAGACCAATCCTCATTGTTGGTTGGTAAAATATGGAGGTTGGTGATTTGTTTGAGACTAGTTATTTTACCCTAGAATTAAAATGGTTAGGGATCCATACATGCGCCCAGGCCTATGCCACTAACATGGTGGAGAATGAGCAAGAGAAGAATTTATGATAGTATATTGAAAATGTTTCCAAAGGATATGGAACATGTTAGATTTTTATCATTTAGACAATATTATCTTAGGATCTTAATTGAGAGAATAACATGCACCGCAATCAATCACAAGAGACAATAGACACAAATATTTTCCTTGGGGAAACCATAAAGGAGAAAACATCGCAACTTCCCTAGAGATAGAATAAGCACAATGGCAGCAGTAAAACCCAAAGATAGTAAGATGATCTTCGACAGTTGTTCTCTCTCGTATCCCAGCTCCTTCTCTCTCACTCATGTCCTATAACTGAGTGTTAGTGACTATGTGATAAATAGAGAGGCTCTCTCTCTATTTATACTAAGTCTTGACTTGATAATAACTTACAAGGGCCAAATTCTTTAGGAGATTCTAATAACCCTAGTCCCCCTAAACTATGGGGACTTTAACCCTTGAACAATAAGAAGGGTTACCCTTTATGACTTTACATGACTTGTTTACATTATTGATTCTCCCGATAAGAACATCGGGGTATGACATGACTCAATTACATTACAGATACTTCCCGATAGGAACATTGGGGTACAATACATAAGATATACAAGTGAATACACTCTAAAGTTACAAATACATCAACACTCCCTCTTAACTAGGAATTTATTCTCTTGACACAATTCATCATCACAAGTCTTCTTCTTTAGATCAAGTTTGGATCATCATCAATGCTAAATCATCACTGGATCATCATTGAAACTGGATCATCACTGGATCATCACTAGATCATTATCAAAGTTGGATCATCACTGGATCATCATCATCATCATCATTGCTTCTGCCATCTTGACCAACTAGTGTTATCTCTCAATTCTTCTCGTCATAGGAAGTTCTACAAAACCAGCCTTTCTTCATGCTAGTTGTAGGCCTAGCCTCCATGTCGATCTTTATCTTCGTCAACACTTATATCTGACCATGGGAGGAACACATCTAGCAATCATGTCAGAAAGGCCTACCCAGCACTCACATCTGACCATGAGATGAACACATCCAACAACCATGTTAGAAAGTCCCAGCACTCACATCTAACCATGGGAGGAACACATCCAACAACCATGTCAGAAAGGCCTAGCACTCACATCTAACCATGGGAGGAACACATCCAACAACCATTTCATAAAGGCTCAACACTTATATCTTATCATGGGAGGAACACATCCAACGACCATGTAATAAAGGCTCAGTACTTATATCTTACCATGGGAGGAACATATCCAACAACCATGTAAGAAAGGATATGCACTTACATATGACCATGGGAGGAACACATCCAACAACAACATGAGAAAGACCCAGCACTCACATCTAACCATGGGAGGAACACATCCAGCAACCATGTCCGAATTTCTCGGCACTTATATCTTACCATCGGAGGAAGACATCCAACAACCATGTAAGAAAGGCTCTGCACTTACATCTAATCATGTGGGAACACATCCTACAATCACATCATAATGGCTCTACACTTATATCTGACCATGGGAGGAACACATCCAACAACCATGTCAAAAAGGCTCATGGACTCATCACTTCCCTTTGGAGGGAACCTCGATCTAGAGAACACCAAGATTCTCCCTAAAGTACTCAAACTTCACTCTATCTAATGGCTTCATCAACACATCGGCTATCTGCTTATCTGTCACAACATACTGGAGGTTCACTGCTCCTCTCTACACTATATCCATGATATAGTGATATTTGATCTCGATATGCTTTGACTTGTCATGGAACATCGGGTTCTCATACAACTTCACACAACTCTAGTTGTCACAATATATACAAGTAGCATCCAACTGGAGATCAAATAAATTAGACTATAAATTCCTAAGCCACACTGCTTCACAGCTAGCCGAACAAGCTGCGACATACTCTACTTCTGCTATACTCAGTGCCACGCAGGATTGATTCCTAATAAACCAAGATATCATACCTGATCCCATACTAAAGTAGCACCCGAAAGTGCTCTTCCTATCAATGGCACTTCCTGCCCAATCTGAATCAACATAACCTTCTAGGTTAATCTTCTGATCCTCCTTATACTTGAGCCCATAATCAACTGTACCCTTTAGGTACCTCACAATATGCTTTGCAACAATCAGGTGAACATGTCTCGGATTTGTCAGGAACTAGCTCAATGTGTTCACAACAAAGCAAATATCTAGTCTCATATTCGTCAGGTACATTAAGGACCCAATCATCTGACGATATATCGTAGCATCAACCATCTCTAATGAAGCATCACTCAATAGCTTCATGTTCGATTCCATAGGTGTGGTCATGGCATTACATTCCATCATCCCGAACATCTTCAACATCTCTACTGCATACTTCCCTTATCCTAGGGAAATTCCATCTGCATTCTACCATACCTCCATGCCTAGAAAGCAGTGCATCATACCTAAGTCCTTCATCTTGAACTCAGAAGCAAGCTTCCTCTTTGTATAAATAATCAACCCATCCACACCTGTTACAAACAGATCATCTACATACAGTAGGAGTATCAATCAGTTCCCTTCTTCAACCTTGTAGTAAAGGTTGGAATCTACTTTACTCTTGGTAAAGCCCAAACTATATAGGAAGATGTCAATTCTGTTGTACCATCTCCTGGGTGCCTGTTTCAAACCGTATAGGTATTTCTTCAATTTACACACATGAGTCTCCATGGCATGTGTCTCAAAATGAAGTGGCTACTCCACATACACTTCCTCTTCTACTACACCATTCAAGAAAGAAGTCTTGACATCCATCTGGTGTATCTTCCATTTCATCACTACGGCTAGAGAAAGTACTGATCTAATGGAAGTGTATTTGGCTACAGGTGCAAATGTTTCTTCATAATCTATTCCTTCTTTCTAGGAGAAGCCACAAGCCATAAATCTTTCTTTATATTTCTCTATGCAGCCATCTACAGCATGCTTGATCTTGTATATCCACTTGGAAGTCACAACATACTTCCCCTCTAGTCTAGGGACAACATCCCAGACATCATTCTTCATGATCAATTAGTACTCCTTGGTCATACCATCCTTCCATTCTTTCTTCTATGTTGCTTCTTCATAGTTGGAAGGTTCTTTATCAATGATGTCACATAATAGGGCTACATAACCGGAGCATGACCTGGTTCTTTTCCTTTCTCTATGCATTTCTTCTGGAGCCCAATATCATTCTACACCTTGGATAGCCTCTCGTACCCATGCATGTTTCCTCTCGTGAGGATTATTCTCTTAGGGTGGATCTACAGGTTCCTAGGGCTCTTTTATTTCTTGATCTTCGTCTTGATTTGCATCGTTCATAGTTGTATCTTGAATTCTGGGTACTTCTGTTTCTTCAAAATCTTCAATTGATCTCTTTCTGGATTTGTTATAAGCTGAGTATTCATTGAATGTTACGTCTCTGCTAATGTAGCTCTTCTTGAATCATGGGAAGTATTCTGTAAGCTTTCGAGCTTTCACTATATCCCGCAAATATACCCTTCTTTCTAGAAGGATCTAACTTTGTCCTCTTTTATTTTGGGATGTGTATGTACAATGGATAGCCGAATATTCTGAGATGGTTGAATTCTAGTTTCTTTCCAGAAGATACTTCGTCAGGTTTCTTGTTCTCTAGTACTCTGTGTGGAGTATGGTTTTTTACATACACCGCTATCCTGGCAGCTTCTTCCCATAGATGCATGGGAAGATCTTGATCATGAAGCATTGCCCTTGCAGCTTCCATGATCGTTCTATTCTTCCTTTCTGCAACCCCTTTCTATTGTGTATTATATGGATTGGTCAACTCCCTCTTAATCCTTGAATCTCTGCATAAATCTTTGAATTAATTTGATGTTAATTCTCCGCCATTGTTTGATCAAAAGAAAATTATCTTCTTTTCTATGTGGTTCTTGATCAAGGATTCGAATTCCTTAAACTTGTTGAATACTTCATCTTTGTTTTCCAAGAAGTATATTCATGTCTTCCTAGAAAAATAATCAATGAAAGAAACATAGTATACGTACCTGCTTAATCAGCTGGATGACATTGGACCGCATACGTCATAGTGGATGATTTCCAATATTCCTTTTTCCTTGCTCTCGCTACTTGGAAATGTCTTCTTTGTGTTCTTTCCTTTCGCACATCCTTTGCAGACACCGTGATGTTTTGTCTGTATTTCTGGAAGACCTTCAATAGATTTGTTTTCAAGTGGTAGTGCTCTATAGTGCACATGTGCAATCCTTCTATGCCAAAGTTCATTTGGCTCTACGGAGTTATGAACCAAAGCTTGTTCTAGTTGGCCCTTCAATTTCTATAGTCCTCCTTCTTGTTCCCCAATCACTACTGCATCATCTATAGCCTTTCCCTTTTTCCACATAAGAACTTGGACATCTACAAATGCAACCCTTATTCCTTTTGCATCCAATACAGATACGGAGAGGAGGTTCTTCTTTAGTCCTGGTAAAAACAAGACATCCTTCATCTTCATAGACTTTCTAAGGTCTAGCTTATAGGAGGATTCACCATTACCTTTTATTGGATACTGGTAGTCATCCCCAGGTTTCACCTTTTGAGGTGACTCATGTTCAAACAGTTTCACAAAGGATTTTTTCAATCCCATCATATGTTTGGAAGCATGGGTGAAAACATGAAGTTGGGAAACAATTTTATTTTTTTTTTGACAAAATAAACTGCAATTTTTTATGTTTTTCAACTTCAACCCCTTCAAAATGATATCTCCCTTAGGAATTTAACCTTGAAGTAAAAACAAAAGTCTTATATAATTGAACTAGATACGTACTCATATTTTAAAAAAAAAAATTATCAACATATAGTGGGAAAAATTTGGAGGGCACCAACGACATATACTTTAAAATTTTAAGTATGAATAATGAGTGACCTGTGTTCCCTCCATTTTTATTAGAGATAGTTATTCATTTTAGGGAAACAAAATTTATACTCATAATCTACACAAATTGAACTTGTGCATGGACTATATTTTTAGGTTTTTCGTACTTCAAAACTATTTTTTATTATTTATCAAAACATCATAAGTTCAGAAAATGGTGCATTATCAACACATGTTGGTAGGATTCAATTTTATTTTTAGTGTGACACTTATTGGAAAAAATAAACGTGCCCTTTTGAAGAGGACAAGTCAATTATGATCTCTAGAAATATTTCAAAATTTTTGGTGTTGTCTTTGTTATGATATTGAATTTTCATTTCGGGTGATTTTCAAAATAACAAAATTCTTAATGGATAAGGTTTAGAAAAAACTTATTAATAAATAGAAATTCAAATTGAAATAAATATTTTTTTATATCATTGGAAACTAGATTCAGAGATGAATCCATTTCTACCAATTCGGACAAATAATTTTTTAAATTTGTAGGGTTTTTGGCTTGCTGAAGTTGCAAGTTCCGGAAAGATGATAGATATTTTCGTAGGTTTTGTTGACCATGAACTCTCGGCCGAAAAAATATCTCCAAACTCTGGGCTAAGAGTTTAGTTCAAACTCTCATCCAAGATTTTTTTTTATATAGCGTAGTTATTGGTTTAAACTCTCAGCCGAGATTTTGAACTCTCACAAACTCTCGGCGTAGAGTTTGAGGTTGAATTTTTTTCACATTTTCATCTGCACATCCTCATTGTTTTTCACTCCGTTTGTCATACAATTGTTTCCCAACTTCACGTTTTCACCCCTAAATTCAGATGCTATACATGTGATGAAAGAGGACACTTTGCCAAACATTGTCCTAGAAATAAAAATGGCTCTCACAAGAAGAAGGGAAACAAGAGAAGACATCATGCTCATGCTGTAGAGGATGATGAACCTTCCACAAAGAGAATCAAACAAGAAAGTGATGATTCTTCAAGTGATGAAGAATATGTTCTAATTTCCGCTCTCACGGGAACTATCACACATGGAATCCATGATTGGATTATAGACAAAGGTAGATTTCTGTTAGATATTCTAGGGTCATATTTGTGGTGGGAGTGCTTACCTTTGTGATAGTTTGTTATACTTTTCTTGGATTGTACTATGAGAACTTGATCTTCACTTCCCATCTTTTCTTCTCGGGCTATTATTTGAGCTTCTTCGTGTGAGCATTCTTCCCACAGCCTACTAAGCTTGACTAGCTTCTTTCTTACACAAATCCCTTGAATGAAGGAGTCCCAATACCTAGGGAGACCATTCAAGGTAGTCATCACAATCTATGCATCCTCCACTTCTTCATCTACTACTTCAAGTTGTTCTTTGATCTGGGAGACCATTGTAAAGTATGACTGTATGGTCTCTACATTCTGGAACTTTACATTCTTCAACCGGTTCCTCAAAGTCATATTCTGGTTTATGGTCTTCCCTTCAAATAGCTTTGTCAAGGCATCAAACATTTCCTTAGGTGTATTTAGGGAGGACACCCGTGGTATGAGGTGATCCTTGATTGAATCAGCAATAATCCTCTTAACCATGACCAATTTCCTTTTGTGTAAGGCTTTAGCCTCATCTCCCTATGGAATTGGAACCTCTTCACTGATGTAAGAGTCTAACTCATTTTCTTCCAGCACCAGGGAGATCCTATACTTCCAGGCTCAGAATTTATCATCTCCCTCAAGATTTTTCTCAAGCTTGGTGTGATGAGACATCTTAATAGAGAACCTCAAATGGAAATACAAAATATTTAAATCTTACCAATTTGAGGAGCTGAAAACTGGATCTGGAGCTGATCTTCTGCAGTGCTGGTTTTCTAGTTCCATGTCAAATTAGGGTTTGACTTTCTCGGAGTTCTACCCAACTAAAAACCTTGATTCTTGTCTCTAAACTTTGATTTTGAGGAGGAGAGAAATCCTAGAATGGGCTCACTCAAAAATTCCTCTTTAGTGAAAATCCCTAATTTCCCGATGTAGTGGTAGGTCAAAAAATGAAAGTGCTCAGAATTAGATTCTATTTCGACAAAAAGATGCACCCTTCAATGGAGGTTCATCCTAGCCTCCTTTTGCTAATGGATTATGGAGAGAGACCCAAAAATTAAGAAGCCCTAGCTTCCGCAGCTGCACAGTGTCTTCTTCTCAAGTTAGCTTTGATACCAAGTTAAATTTTTATCATTTAGACAATATTATCTTAGGATCTTAACTGAGAGAATAACAAGCACAGCAATCAATCAAAAGAGACAATAGACACAAATATTTTCCTTGGGGAAACCATAAAGGAGAAAACCCCACAACTTCCTCATAGATAGAATAAGCACCAATGGCAGCAGTAAAACCCAAAGATAGTAAGATGATATCCGACAATTGTTCTCTCTCTTATCCCAGCTTCTTCTCTCTCACTCATGCACTACAACTGAGTGTGAGTGACTGTGTGATAAATAGAGAGGCTCACTCTCTATTTATACTAATTCTTGACTTGACAATAACTTTCCATGGTCGACTTCTCTAGGAGAGTCTAATAACCCTAGTGCCCCAAAACTGCGGGGAATTTAACCCTTGAACAATAAGGAGGGTTACCCTCTATGACTTTACATGACTTGTTTACATTATTGATTCTCTCGATAGGAACATCAGGGTATGACATGACTCAATTACATTACAGATACTTCCTGATAGGAACATTGGGGTACAATACATAAGATATACAAGTGAATACATTCCAAAGTTACAAATACATCAACTATACATACTATGTTTCCAACAGAGTTTTCTCAAACAGTTAAAACCGGGACATCTCATAAACATGGAAAAATTATATATGCACCCATCTGCATGGAATCATGTGGAACAATTCTCGATTTTTATTTTTCAATTAATGGAGGGAAGATAAGTGCAACTCTCAAACACACAAAGAATTATAACTTACGCATGTATTAACTGAAAATTTTTTTTAGTTTATTGGGAACTGATAACAGACCCTAGGTAACCCACGCCAAGAAGAAATAAGCATTTAAAAGAAACTTAAATTTTGTATAAATGAAATTGAAAACCATTGAAGGGGGGTATTGATTGAATGCATTTATGAAGGTGTGTAAATGTAGTCTCCTAGTGTTGGGGTGGTTTTCACTTCCACGTGGATACTGCAACCAAGATATAACCAAAAATAAGATAATTTTAAAAATTATGGGAGTTTGCGCACCTCTGCAAGAAATTATCCATCAAACACTTACACTAATTGAATTTGATTCCTTGGACACAAAAATTATGTAACTTATATGGTGTCCAACATATATTCTCCATTGGTATACTTATTCTTTATGGTATCTGTCTTTCTTTCAATTACTCACCTAGCATTGGAGGAAACATATATAAAAGTATTGGTGATAGTAAGAATCCTAGATAGTATATATCTAATTTAAACATAGAATTTAAACTACCCAACACAGAACCATCCCTATAAATTTTGGAAGCCTTGGAGTCATGTATAGAATTGTAAGGGAAAAAAATTATAAATATTTTAGGGAAGAACGGACATCATAAATAATAGATATCCAATGTTAACATACTTACTGGACACAAAGACCCATTCCTAAAACTTTGGGCAACCTTGGACCCATTCCTAAAATGTTGAGCATCCTTGGAGCCATGTTTAAATGTGGATGGCGGAGATTACACGTTTCAGCTAGTGAAACAAACCAACATCTTGGAATAGCATATAAATAATAAATGTTGACAGATGGGATACAACATAGACAGACAATAAAAAAATTGGAAGGAAATTCTCTTGGCTTCCAAGATCTTTCTGATATTTTATATAGTGTTTAATACCTAGGTAAGTTTGTTAAAAAATCCAAATATAATAATCCAGTCTCACTAGTTCTCTACACTAAATCAGCTAGACTTAATATTATCTTATAACTGGATAAGCATAAGTGAATATGCAAAATAGTCTAGATGTAGTAGTGTCAAACAATATGTGACCTTCTAACAACTGTACTGTTTTGTGTGCATGGATCAAAGGTATGGCCCGCAAAGAAAAGAGTTTGGTTTTAAGTAAAGAGAGATACCACTGTAAGGGAAGCCCTAAGGTATGGGTAAAGGCCACACAATGTAATAAAGGGGATTAAACTAGAATTAGATGAGGGTAAAGGACTATCACCAATATGAATGACATTGTAACAGCCTTAGGGAAGATTCCCAAGGATGTAGAGTTGAAGGGAAGGAAGGGAAAGGTTACAAGCATCATGTAGGGTGATCGAGGGGGTAGAAGCATCCTATTACAGCAGCTCATGGAAAGGTTAAAGGTTGTTACTATAGAAGCAGTAGACCTAAGTTACTAGTTGGACTATGACTGTGACTGATTGCAGCATCCAACGTTTGTCCATGATTGTCATGAGTCTACTAGAAAGTGCCTAACTGTGTATGGGGTTGAGTATCATTGTTGAGGTCTTTCCACTGAATCACTGGTTCATATTATTATTTGATGTGCTTAGCCTCAAGGCCATATCAAAGGAATACAAATTTTTGACAGGATAGCAATAATGGTTAATGCAATATACATAGCAAAAAATAGCTTGAGTGCACAAAACGCTTTGGGCAGTCTTGGACTTAGCCACTAATGTAGCCTATTATATGTCAATGAATATGCTTAATTCTTGGGGAGGTCTCTTAGGTGGATTTCAATTCTAAGAGTTTGAGGAATTCAATTCTATCTTATAATGGGTATTACAAATCAAACAAGAAAGTGCTTTGGATCTAAAGGTCAACTGGGACAATACAAGCAAACAAAAATCATTAAAAAACAAACCCATTTCTAGAACAATGTTATCATGCATGTTTTCAATTCAGAAAAATTAATAGGAAGGAGAAGGTTAACAATAATACCATATATGGTTTTACTCCCACTATGTAAAACAAAAACAGTATGGTACAGTTGTCTACATTACAATAAAATTATGCCATTTTTGTGGAAAAAATAACCATACCTCAATATCCTTTATGTCCAGCATGTCCCAGAAACAATGAGCTACAATAACCATTAAACTATTGAAAACAATAATAGTAATAACAGTATCAATCTATATCATATATAAGTTGTTAATGAAATACACCAATATATAACAATAGCAAAATATATCATATCTAAACCAATTATATACTCAACATAAGATGTTAGGGAATAGCTCCCTTATCCTAAAAAAAATGCTTCTAAATAGACTTCAACATCTTAACGTTAGGTTACTTGCATGAGACTCAACTAAACCAACATACCTATGAAAGGAGAGAACCTAAAACTGGAAAAGATCATAAAATAGATCATCCAATCCTCACAAATCAAAAACAGTAACAGCACAACAGTACGACCAACTCACAATAAAAAACGGCAACAAAGTACTCCAAACAAATCATATAAGGTAGCCCTACTGTGGATGGCACCTAAGGAGGGATCTTAAGGTCAACGCAAGGGTGGAAATCCCCCCTAAGGTGTCACACTAGTCATCAACAAGTTGGACATCAACATTTAAGGGCTGTATAGCTCAACGTTACCATGCAAGGGTTAACCATGAGTAACCACAAGGCTAAACATCACATACAAGTAAACATGCAAGTCAATGTAACATAACAATGCAATATGAAATCATACAAGGCTCATGCACATCAATTCAACATGAGGGTAGGTTACCTAGCCTTCTCAATTGTATGTGGTCATACGTCTCATTGTCTCAAGAAAAGAGTGGAAGCTCATAATCATAATCACTAGATAAGGAAGCTCAGATGTTCATCTCATATTCCTTAGGTTAACTCAGCAAGGGATAGCCAGCCCCTTGAGGATAGCCATAGTCCTCGAAATATGTCACACGTATTAAAAAGTAAGCAATACACCGACTAATACAAATACAAATCTTAAATGTATACAACTACATTTTTTTGTTTTGCTTTTCTTTTCATAAATTCCAATATGGGGACATCTAATTGGTTGTCATTTCCCATTGAAGTTGTTGTGCCCTCTCTTTCTGTTGATTGTGTGTCCATTCTATCCCATACCATACTTCTGGTACGTCGAATAGTAGGGTGTAGAGGTTGTTGGAGAGGGGCATCATTTGCAAAAACCAAGACAATTATATAGATATAAATGTTTAGTTATTATTGAGATACGTATTTCATTATTTTCAATATCATTACAATAATCTTTACCTGTTGACTTACTAGCTGATACAAATGGAGTGTCCATTGGTTCTTCCATTTGAACATGAGCAGGTACATGCTCTACCATTCACATAAGAAAATTTATTACTACATGTCATCAATTATATATTTGGAATCATATTAAATGCTTAAATTTTATAGAAATCATACCCGGATTGGTAGGCTTCTTGCCACCAGCATGAGGAAGCTCCCCACCATCATGTGGTACCTATTCAGTACAGCTATAATCATTGATTTTGTTGCTCTCACCCTGAAAACCAAAAAAGACATTTATTTTCCAATGTAATCATTCATGAATAGATTACACAAGTACATTATAATGATGGCCTTATTATGAGGAAACTCAATTGTTTTAGTAAGATGTTTAACATGACTAAGTTTATAAAAACATAAGGTCAAGTACAGCAAGGTCACTCAAGTACACTATTGTCACACTACCTTGTCCATCATTCTCACTAACACATTGTTTCAATTCAAGCATAATATGGTAAACTTATAGTCATCGAGGCATTGTGGTGAGCTCATAGAAAAAGAGATAAAGCTTAGTGAAGATGGAAAAACCAATATTGAGTTAACTATTGTAAAAGTTTATAAATGGGAGGGAGATGGATGGAAGAAGGGAACCTAATAGTTTTGTTAGGGTGTTGACCACTTGAATCATGCCTTATTGACTTTGAAAGGGTGAGTTGAGCATTTGTCATTGGTCAACATGGAGAACCAACCATATGGATTTGAAATCGTCAATGGAGTTCAATTGGTGTAGTCAATATGAAGACTTGATCTTGAAAGTGCTAGTTTTCAATCCGTAGTGTCTTGTTGATTATGCCTTCAACCTTATTAGGCCTTGTAGTAAATTTAATGTATTTGTGCAATTGATCCAATATTCTTGTAATAATGAGATGTGGGAGTGTGTTCTTGATTGTCTAGATTTTTTTTCCAAAGGAAAACTTATATTTTTTATTAATATATGAATGGATAATTACATTTTTAAGATGCTCACCACACTTTGTTAATTACGATAGTTAAATGTCTAGATAAATTAGTACAGACTATAGTTGATAATGAGTCCATTAATCTCGAAAAGATTTATAAATCCACTAAGTCCATTACAAATCCTAAAAGAAAATTAAGGTTCAAAATGGCAACATGTAACACCTCGGTTTTGACCCCATTTTCATTAAATGTATGTGATGTATATATTGTAATGAATCATGGTGTGGAGCTAAAGGAAAAAGGCCCACCATCGATTTGGTTGTGTTATGTTTCGGCGATTGGGATCGTTGCCGATGGTATATCATGATATACAACACATATTAGTTTTGGCATCATGTAAATATGCATTTTAATTAAATGAACCCCAACCAGCTATGTCAATGCAACCATATTGAAAAGGGCATGGTTTTCCTAAGGATAGGGAGGGGGAATTATTGAAACTTGAACCATGGGGAAAATCCATGTGTCAACTACCCATTTAATACTTCTATTGTTAGTTGGGGGAAGTTATGGCTGGGAAGTGGTGGGTGGCAGGACTGTCAGTCCTTGCCCACATGCACACTCCACCAACAGGCTCATTCCTTTACGTGGGCATGAAAAACATCAGGGGGATCTCCCACTCTTCATTTTTTTTGCTCATCCTCACAAACAGGGGAGGAAAATTGCCCATTCTCATGCAAAGACATTCTCTCTTCACCTTCTCACGCATAGGATTCTTCATCATTTTCCTCATGCAGGGACCTAGAGAAACCGTTACTGTCACCCACGATTTTCCTATGCATGAACCATTGATGCTTGGGAGATGTGTGTATGTGTGTTTCCCACACCGAATTGTGGTTGGGTGCATTATGTTTTCCCCTGTCCAGGATGAGAATCAGATCTTCTTTTCCATTTTCAGACCGTTTGTCTTCTCGTTGTTTCAGTGTTGAATATTGGGGCATTTGCTTACCCCACGATTTAGTTGTTGTAGTTTCACCTATGATCTAGGTTGTTGTGGGTTATGAGTGAGTCATTTTGGCCATGATAGGGCCAAGAACAACTCAGGGATTGGATTTCCCTACCCAAACTGTGGGTGCTTGTTTTGTTGCATGCATGCAGTGGTTGGTCTTTGGACTATGTTGGATTGGGGTGAAGGCTTGGGTTGCTTGATAAACCTGGTGTGTTTGGGAACCACACAGACAGAGCTAGAGGGATGGATTTATTCTCCACAAACCCTAAATAGCACTAGAAGGGAATTCAGGGCCTAAGGGACTGTGTAGCAGAGAAGGGACTGATTTCCTTGTGTTGGGTGCGTGTGGGTGTCCTAGAAGTCAGGTTAGTTCTGGTGTAGGTTTCCTTAGCTCTTCAATGAGCTCACCAGCTTAGCATTCAGCTTTTCCCAACTCCTTAATGGTCTGATAAACCCAACCATGTTGGCATGGCTATTTTGTGTATCCTTGGCTATGTGTAAGCATACTTGTTCCTTATTCCTTGGGGAATCATGCCTAGCTTGGGAGTGGTAGCGTTGCTGAGAGATTAAGGTGCACGCTGACCTATGGTTCGGTGGAACATTGCAGCGACACAGCTGGTTGTGGAATGAGTTCCTTATAAGATAAGTATTCATGTCTATTTCACTTATGCAATGATATTTAATATTAATGAATTATGATGAACATGTTGAATGCTTGAATGTATGGTTTTACTTCCACTGTATGGTAATCATGTATGCATGTTTTTACTTCCAAGCATTTTTCTTCAGTTTATATGTATGTACATGTTCATGGAGCCAGTTTCCCTCACAGATAAGGTTTAGTAGCATCCTCTTCACCAGTCGGAGGGTCAAGGACGTTACAGAGTGGTATCAGAGCAAATGTTGTAGCATGGGCCTCTATGGTCCATGATGAATCAGCTAGCAGAGGCAGGTTTCCAGAGTGCAGCAGGAAGAAAATCTAGGAATGACATGAAATTTCACAAAATTTCTCTAAGTGTTGAGATCTTCAGATCGTCGCAGGACTTAGTCTAAGGCTCCTCCAATGCATTGGATAACCCAGATGGAAGTCCCCCTGATGGGGAACCGGCGTGAAGAAAAAATTTAGAATTTGTCAAAATTTGGAAGTTGTCGACGGTTTCGGCAAAAAATAGAGGAATTTTGAGCCGATACATCAGCTGGTTAGGCAGGTTTGAGACACAACGACAGTGGAGGAAAGGTGATGAAGACACCGATACGTCGACAGGAAAAGGAAGATGGAGCCGACATGGGTGAAAATTTAAAAATTTTCTAAGTGTTGGGATGTTTCGGAAGCCTTGATATGAATACCGCTGAAACATCGACTCACCTAGAAAGATTGACTCCTGATGTCACTGGCAGAGAACAAGTGAGGAAGAAGCTGCAGAGTCGGAGGAGATCACCTGAAAAATGTCGAAACGTGGGAAAAAAATAGTTGATGGAATAGCCGACACAGTGGTGGCAGGAAGAAGATAAAAAAGAATTTTTGAAAATTTTTTTAAGTGTTGAGATCGTCGGATCGTCGAAGGACTTAGTCTGAAGCTCCTCCGATGCAGCAAATAGCTTAGTCGGAAAACCTCCGATACAGACCTGATGGTGGAAAAAATTAGTGGATGGAACCACCGAAACGTCAGCTCGTTTATTTCAAAGACCATCCAATAAAGACCAATGGTGATGGCGAGAGTTAGAGGAAAAGAGAGTTAATGAAGCGCCTGGAAGAGAAAGTAGGTGCCGCAACAGCGGTGGAAGGAAGAGGATGAGAGCACCGACGTGGAGGAGAAAATGTGAAGTCAGCCAAAATGTCGAGAGGATTTAGTTGACCAAGGAGCCGATGCGGCAGCGAAAGACAAAGGGAAATTTTTTTGAAAAAAAATTCTAAGTACAGAAAACATCGAAAAAAGTTAGAAGATCAAACTGCCAACACATCGGAAAACTTTAGATGATCATTCTGCCGACATGTTGAGAGACAGAGTAAGATCGACCCGAAACATCAGAAAACTTTAGTTGATCGGACCACCGACACATTGAAAAAACTTAGTGGATTGGACCGTCGATGAACGTCGGAAGAATTTAGAACAACAGACCGCCGAGTTGTCGGAAGCTTAGACAACTAGCGACCCGATATGTCAGAAGATTAGTTTGGAACAAACCTGAATTGACAAGGGAAAATTTTGAGTTTTCAAGTGGGATTTCTCAATAAATTTCAGCAGTTTTTCAGTGGGATTTCAGCAGTTTTTCAGTAGATTTTCAGGGCTAAAAAGGAAGAAAATTTTGTGTTTGGGAAAATTTGTTATTGTATGATTTTTCCAAGAGAAGGTAAGTAATTCTGATTTATATCAATGATATGCATCTAACAGTTGTGTTACTAACATGTTTGTAGAATTATAGACACCTTCAAGGTTAGTATTCCAGATAGTGCAGTTTGGTAAGTAAGTGGTGGTTCAGCCATGAGAACCCATGACGGATATGATGCTCGGGATTCCTACAAGTGTGCGAGAGATGCCATGGGAGAAAATCTTCATAATGGAAATTATGGCATAGATTCTAATGGAAGCAGATTCCAAGAGACACCGTCAGATGTTGCAGCCACCATGAGAAGCTTGATTAAAGCATAGGAAGAGCATTATCAGTTGAATGCTGTTATGTTGCACAGTTTGATAGACTTCCAAAGAAAGATAGACTCTGGGTGGGGTACAGCAAGACCAGAACGCAGTAAGAGCAGTACTAGGTGAAGGAGAAGGACTTCTAGTGGATCATCTGACTCCGAAGAATCTAGTGGGGACTCAAGCTTTTCTTCTTGTAAGGGAAAAAGAAGGAGACACCATAGGGATCACTCTCGGGATGAATTTAAGAATCCTAAACCTCCTACATTTGATGGTGAAGTAAATATTGGACAAGAGGCTGAATCTTGGCTTCTTGGGATAAAGAAGTACGTTTAAGTTCTGGATTATTCGAGAAAGATGAAGGAAAGAGTTGCCATATTCAATTTGAATGGAAGGGCATCCATTTGGTGGGAACACTTCAAGAAATTAAAGAGGATCAGTGAAAGGAGTCTTAAGTGGAAATAGTTCAAGAATTATTTCAATCAGAAATACCTCTCTGACAGGTATTATGATGACAAGATTAAGGAGTTCCATGAGTTAAGATTGGTGTTATCTAGAATATTTGACTTCCTACAGACAGCAAGGTGTTCCACTGGTCTGAATGGTTCAGATCTAGAAAAAATAGAGGACAGAGATTGAAGACTCTCCCTAGATTCCATAGATACCTGGAATGTGATGCTTTGATCATTACCCTATGTACCTGCAATAAAGCTTCAACACACAAACATATCAAAAATGCCAGAATATAATCTACTAATCTATGTTAGGGACTAAGGAATCTAACAACATACATGTCAAATCAAACAACAACAATATATGTGGGACAGAAATCAACTTGCATTAAAGAAATATGAAGAAGTTTAAAACCAATCCTTAGTGTTGGCATGCATCTCCATGAAACCAAGCATTCTCATCCCCAAAAGCGCTGACTCTAGCTCTCTATGTTCTGCCAAATGGTCTTGGGACAAGTAATCAATCCAACGGCATAACAATACCTTAAGATTTCCCCCCTCAACCATGGTTATGAGCTCATATTTATAAGGCTTAATGGATAGGGTAGGTTGAGAGATTAGTGGGTGATGTGGCCTCTAAGATCCTAGGATGAGGGATCTCGAGCTTAAATGACCCACAACAGTAGGGATAAGGGAGGACATGAGCCTTATCATCTAGAAGCCTCGAGAAACTTCTCTTTTTCCCTTTTTATCTAGGGTACCGCATTTCTCCTTCAATGACAGAGTGGTTCTGGTAAGAACCACTTATGGACTAGGGGCCATAGTGGCGGCACCACTGGTGAGAAACAGGAGATAGGTGGTGCGAACAAGGTACCGCTCCTAGACAACAGAGGAAGCACGGTGCTGGAAATTTTCATGAAAGATTGACAACTAGCATGGGTTTCCACTCAAAGTGCTGGGATTCAGGGCAAGTAGGTATGTCAAAAGTCTTATCACATGATGGTGACAGGATTTTGGTATAACAAGATTTCCCCCAAAGCATGAGTCTTAGAGGGATACAATAAACACGAGCTTTGAGAGAACAAGTCATTGCCATGAGATGAAAATGTTCGCTCGATTGGAGCATGTCATCGAGTAGGAATTTGTAGTACATCAGTATGTTGACTCATAGACACAAGTAACCAAACTCATGGCTACAGACCAATACAAGGCAAATCCATGAGAGGAATAAACAAGCATGGCTACTAGAATACATTGTAGATCCATGTGATAGAGGACTCAAACTTGGACATACCTACCAAACATACAACTTAGATCTATGTCATATAAATGCAAATTTGAGCATAGCCATGACCATACAAATGTGGATCCATGCTAGATATACAAAACTCCATCGCAACCTGGGGAAAAAACAATGAGCACTCTAAACAAATACCCAGGGTCTTCGTCTCGTCTTCCACAAAGTATGATTCCATCCATGTGATTACAATGATCTGAATTCGAACATGGTAGAAACCATTTGATTACCGGCCAATGATGTGAACCGTGGCAAGTGCGAGGGACATCACCATTAATGTCAATGATTCCCAAGGTACTCTAGTACAATCTACTGAGTGCGAATAGCTCTCCTGATGTCGAACACCTAGTCGATTCTATCGATAAAAGGTCAATGATGTGAACCTATGTTGAGAGCGAGAGAATCTATCATTAAGGCATACAGATATTAAGGTACTAAATATTGTTTCTAAGACTAATTCCTAGATGATGAGCTGATGTCGACAAGGATAGTTTCATCGAAGGAGGGCCATGATGAGTCCCACATCGACGACATGAAACTCGGAACATAGATTTGGAATGAAACTTGAAATGGACTCAGACCTTTGATACTAGATTTTAACCAGCGTGACAAAGTGTCATAATAAACACTCATCGACCTTTTCTGTTTTATGAAAGTGTGAAAAATCCATAAACAAACTTTCCAAAGGTTCTTACTATAGTTCTCTTATCTTGCAAGCGACTCTGAAACAAGTGTTAAATGCATTTATAACTAGCATTAAGGGATTACGACAAATAAACTTTGACTAAAATATGATTTTATATCAAAACTTTTGTNATGTAAATAGTAAAAAACCAAATCATTTCACTATTTACCTATAGCAGAGAGCACTTGGAGCATTTTCTTAGCCAGATCTTCAGCAGCTGATACCGGGAGTTTCCACTGTCTATTTTCAGCAACGTCAGTTGCAGGTAACAGCTAAGACCCTTCTCTTTCATTTAATAGCATTTTTTTTTAGATTTGTTGGGGTTTTCGACTTAGATGGAAAGCCCTAAAACATTAAAAGTAGGCACCGCGGCTACCCCTTGCGGGATACGCGGTACTACCCAAGAACCGTGCCAATAACACATTGGACAGATGGTGTCATCGCCTATCTCCAACAGTGCATAGGTGGTGCCAGCCTTGGATAATTCAGACTGATAGTATAAGGAAAATAAATTCATTCCTTTGATTTTTAATGATTTACGAATGATTCTAATGCATACCATTATTGTTTTTGGTAGGTCTACGTTGCTCAAAACATGGTGATATGGAAAGAAAGAATGCATGACAATGAGGATGTTGCTAATGAAAGAAATGCAGGTTGTATTTCTGCATTACAAGACTGTGGGCTCCTGAAGTTCTTCTGGACCCCAAGCATGGTGTCACATGAGTGGTTACTGGAACACATACTGTAGATGTGGAATCCAGAGTAGCAGTATTTCGAGGTGGGGGCCCATATCCTTACGATGGAAGTAGAGGACATCTACTTCTTGATAGGTCTCTCAAGACAGGGTGCCCCCATCTCACTGATAGGATCCCGTGGAGGGGATATTACCACTCGAGAGCTTATAGATCGTCACTATGCACCAAGGACAGGTACATCGGGGAAGAACATCCCCATCAAAGCAGTGATGAATAGGGCCCTATGGACCATCCTATTTTCCATGTAGAGTGTGGTCGAGAGTCAGGGTGTGCACCAAGATTCTAGGGCACACGTGTTGTACGCCATAGAGGCCATTGCACCCAAAGTGTTCAACTGGGTGGAATCCATGCTTCCAATCTTCAAGGATCAGCTGACTAAGTGTCGGCAGGGGGAGCTAAAGAAGTTGGATTTGGTTCCATTTTAACCTACTTCTTCTTTGAGCGGGTTCCATAGATGAGACCTCAGGTGGTCTTTCGGAGTCTGATAGCATGGGACCCCCGTATACTAAGGTGGGTACATGTCATGGATCGCATAGGAGCTAGTAGGGGAAGGGTGAAGTTTGGTGATTCATTCTTCATATGGCTACGAGATCAAATCCTCATGGTTGAGGATTATGCTTATGCCGGCATGGAATTCACCAGAGATCCTGACCTACCATTCCCACCTGGAGGAAAGTGGGTTGACATCAGTAAGAAGCAAGAAACCCTAAAATAGATGAAAATGGTTTCATGTTTTTTAATGTTTTGTATTTCTTATGTTAAGTGACGAGACCTATATATTCTCATGTAGATGTGGGAGAACCGTGACCTGGAGGAGCATCTCCATTGGATAGGTGAGCTGGAGCCCTCTTTATACCACAGGGTGATGATATCATCGAGGAGCTGGAGGAAAACCTGGACAGGTTTACCTTGGATATCCTAGATGCTGACATAGATGACCTCCCAATGAGATATCAGAGATCCACAGCAAGAGTACCGGGTCAATTCAGTAGGCTGCTACATAGAGGAGCTCGAGTAGTGATGTGTTATCATGAGCACCACTAGTGTATGAGATATGTACTGAAAGCTGACAGCTTCAGGATTTTGTATAATGATTTTTCCTGAAATCCTACGTGCTTCAGATGAGGTCTCGAGACATATTTTTTTGTAAACCTTTTCATATATATATATATATATATACAGACTTTTACACGGTGTTTATATGTTTCAAATGGAAAATGCATTTTCTATGAGTTTTATGTGTCTTTCAATGTTAATTTACAATGTACCATGTTTGATTTGATGTCATGAATGGGAAATATACCAATCTAGGAAGTAATTAGCCAATGATTCAGCCACTACATTATGTTCCCTAGGGATATGCTTATAAGTAATAGTTTCAAATGATATTTCTAGCAAACGCACTCTCCAGAAGAGGAGAAGGAGCATTGGGTTTCTAATGGTGTAGACATGGTTTAAATGGGAAACCATGAGCTGTGAGTCCATCAAGAAGACTAGATCATGAACATCCTGGGAGGAAGCTTCAGTCAGAAGATCGATGACCGCTTCATACTCAGCAATGTTATTAGTAGAGAGACCTATACAAACTGCTCTTGAATTGACCAAATCTTCAACTGGGGAATAGAGGACCCAAGCAGCCGAGGCGAGATTCAAGGTGTGGCGACAAGCCCCATCAGTGAAGCCATAGAAATCCATCTACATGACCAAAACATGGTATAAATAGATGCAGACTCTAAACTCAAAAACCATCTTGAAAATACTAAAAGCACACTGAATGTCAATCAATATACATATATATAAGATACTATCCAAGAAAGACCTAGGCATAGTACCTTTTCAAGTACAACCCATTGCGAGGTTGCCCCAAAGGGATTCCATCATACTCAACGAGCTCGTAAGCTTCTTTATCTAACACCTTAGAAATAATGAAAGGTATGTACCACATGGACTCGAATTTACCCTTCCCTAGTTTGTCATATCCCTGATCATAAGTCAATACTAGGTCACCCTCGTTAAAGACACGAGGTTGGATGGATTTATCATACTGCGCCTTGACATGTTTCTTATGTGCCTCATTAGCCAAGGCAGCATCTCTCTGATTCTCGTCAAGGTTACTCAAGTACAAAGATATTTCTTCCTCTGCGGAAGTGTCTGGGAGAAGTTCAACGGCCAGTTTTATTGATGGAATCTGACATCGGATCGGCAAGAATTCCTTGAGTCCATAGACAAGCTAGAATGGCGTGAAACCAGTAGTTATTTTCACATAAGTTTGATAAGCCCAAAGAGAGAAGAAAATAACATGGTGCCAGTTGGATTTATGATCTCCAACCATCTGACGAAGCATATTTTTCAAAACTTTTTTAATGGCCTCTACCTGACCATTAGCTTGTAGATAATATGGTGTAGATTTTTCATCGCGAAAACCTAGCTTGGCACTCAGTTCCTCCATCATTTGATTACAGAAATGGGATCCGTGATCAGTAATGATGGACTGCGGAACTCCAAATATATCTATGATATGATTGAACAAGAAGAGAGCGGCAGTCTTACCATCTTTTGCATATGTAAGCATGGCCTCGGCCCATTTTGTGAAATAATCAATGGATACGATGATGTAACCATGCCCCCTAGCTAAGGTAGGCTTACAATGCATGAAGTCAATCCCCCAGTTGGAAAATGGGCCAACGGCAATGACGGGGTGTAGCAAAGTAGAATGGGTGCACTTTTTAGGATAAAAATGTTGACGAGGTGGGAATTTCTTAACAACCTCATGACAGTATTTGAAGACAAAAGGCTAGAAATAGCTAGTACGAAGGATTTTCTGGGTTGTATACATCCCAGATAAATGACCGCCACATGCTCTAAAGTGGCAATCATTCAACACATGTTCAGTCTCCTCATGAGTGAGGCATCGCCGAATAATAGAGTCAATCCCACGTCTATGCAAGGTATCATTCAGGATAAGATAGTATTTCGTGTGGTGACGGATATGGCGGTAATCATCAGGAGATAAATGTGGCTGAAATCATTGTGTTTGGGGATAAATCAGCAAATCTCCATACCAATGATTAGTATTGCTAATCAAGAACAGGAATTCATCCAAAAATGAATCACTGGGCTCAGATTCTATTGTAGCACAGGGAATATCACACATAAGCTCTGCAAAGACCAAATATTTCTTTGATGTGGCCTTGGAAAACTCCAGATCAAACTCTTGAAGGATAACGATCCAGCGGGAGTACTTGCCCCCGAGCACCTGACGAGTCAGGATGTAATGCATCAGGTTCTGTTCTGCCAATACGGTGGTAGTGTGGAGTAGAATGTAGTGATGAAACTTTTGTACAGCAATGGCCATAGCCAATTCTAACTTCTCCACATGTGAATAATGGGTTTCGGAATGCATAAGATTCTTACTAGCGTAATAAATCACGTGCTCCTGACCATGGAGATTGTCCTGCACTAAAACCATATCGATGGTAGTAGCAGAGGCAGAAATATACTAGAGAAAGTCCTTTGATTAATCTGGGGGGTGTATCATGGGTGAATGAGTCAGGGTGTGCTTAAGATTATCAAAGGTTCATTGGGCCTGGTCATCCTAGAATAATGGAGTGTTCTTCTTGAGGAGACGCATATAACCGTGTGTTTTCTCTGCGAAATTGCACATGAAACGGTGGAGAAAGTTTGCCTTCCCTTGCAAACTTTGGAGGTCGAGGAGATTAGTTGGGGCTGGTAGATCTAAAATAGCAGAAATCTTCAAAGGATCGATCTAGATACCATCTTTGGATACCACAAATCCTAGTAGACATCCCATCTCAACGGAAAAAACACATTTATGCGGATTGAGTCATATATTATAATGACAACATCTCAGGAATATGTCTCTAAGATGACCAGCGTGGTCCTCTTGTCGATGTGAATGAGCAAGGAGGTCATCAAGGTATGGTTCAACAATATGTTTAATATCATGAAACACATAGGACATCGCACGCTGGAACGTGGCTCCACCATTTTTCAAGCCGAAAGGTAACTTCTTATATGCAAAGGTTCCCCATGGGAAAATGAATGCTGCCCTGATCGGAGGGTAATATCTCAATCAGATTATATCCAGAGAAGCCATCCATGAATGAAAAGATGGCACTTCTAGCACAGTTGTCGATAATCTGATCGATGTGCGGAGTCGAAAAGTTGTCCTTGGGACAAGATTTATTCAAATCCCTAAAATTGATACAGACTCTAATGGTGCCCTGCTTTTTATTGACAGGGACAACATTTGATACCCATTCCATCAGGGGTATAGGATAAATAAATCCATCTTTGAGAAGTTTCTCTATTTCAGCTTTAATAGTTGTGGCCTTCTGAGGATGGACCTGCCTAAGTTTCTGCCTGATAGGTTTAGCCATGGGATAGGTTTTAATCTCATGGACCACAATGGATGGGTCAATCCCCAACATCTCTTCATAGGACCAGGAAAAAATAGCACGGAATTCCTTAAAAAGTGCATTATATGCTTCAGATTCATCTGCCGAGCAGTTCTTCCCAACATGAACATGTTCGATAACATCAAGCTTGGGTGATATGTCAATCGGGTTCATCTGAGTAATGTTGCAAAGGTTTCCTTTAGAATTTGTATCTTGCAACAATATAGGACTTTGGGGAATGTTGACAATATCAGTGGGAAATAAGGATGCAAAATCATGGTTAACCGAACTGGTGTTGAGGAGGAACATGGATCTATGATGGTGATCCTCCCAAATGGGCTCATTTGTATTCATGATCTCCATAATGGACTCATTGGAAGGGAAAGTCTCACAGAGATAATCTAGAACATGAAGAGAAGGTTCTAACCAGTATGGGAAATGGTAAGGATGCGAAGCCACTAGATGAAGGTCATCAGTGTGATCATCGTAAAAGGTTTGAATGGTGTCATACATAGCTTCGTGTGGACTCAACGAGGTGGACTCAGCAACATGAATTCCCTTAGGGTCATAATCAAATGAGGTGATCATATGGAATTTCGTAGTATCCATGCTAGGAGGAGTGGATGGTAAAATCCCCATAAGGGATGAATCCTTCAACATGCCTACCCCAATCAACTAGTAAGGAGGAGGGGACTAGCCTAACATGGGGATGTTATTAGCCATGGAGGTAGTAACATCTGGCGTACATAAATCAAGCTGATCAATAGTAACAATTCTCCCTAGATGTGGGAATTGGACTATTCAGAATATTGTTGAGGCAACAGCAGTCATGGCGTAGAACCAATTCCTTCCTAGAAGGAGGTTGTAATCTAAAGGGGCATCTACCACTTCTACTTGGATGGAATCGGTTTTTCCCCCCAGCTCAACCTCTAGGGTTGATATGAGACCATGGGGTTCAAAACCCCATCTGTCAAAGGATTTAAGGGTCATAAGTGGTGTGACAAGCTCGAGAGAGCCAATATCCTTCCAAAAAGTCAGAGACAACACTGAGGTCGAAGCTCCTTCATCTAGTACCATTTAAAATCTTCTTTCCCACTACTTTGGTAATGATCTGAAAAGCAAGTTTATGCGGTAATCTAGGCTTGTAGTTCTCAACATTGAAATGAATCAAGTTAATGTTATGCGGGTCTAAAGCTCCTAATGTTGTTAACAAGTTCTTTCACTGTGTAGGGAAACTTTGGAGTACCTCTAAGGTAGACATCGCACAAGGTGCCTGAGCGAGATCTTCAACTACATTATAAAATTGAGCAGCTCAAGCATTTGGATTAAAGACAGCCTTCCAAAGAGTACTCTTAGGTGGGCGCAAAATCATGTCAAGAGTAGGCTTCTCGATAGATAATGGGACAGTAGATGATGATTTTGGAGAACTAGTAGAGGGAACTTTCCCTGAAGAAGATTGATCTTCTTTCTTATCTATGGGTTTGTCATAATTCTGACTTCAAGTTTGCAGATTGATGGTATCTGAGGACATCATACAAATTTCCTCTGATGAACTAGAGTTACCCTAATTAGACATGTGGTCTATTAGTTGTTGTGGGGAGGCAAAAGGATCCTTAAGTACTGCGGGTGCGGGATTGGACTTCAGAAACTGGGAGATTTCGCCCCAATGAGGACACTCGTTTGAAAAATGGTCACCATCACATAGAAGACAGGGATATTTTGCCTTCCTTTTCCCTTTTTCGTTATCACTGTTGGTTGGTCGTGGAGTCTCCTGTTGGTTTCCAGGTTTTTTATTTTGATTTTTACCTTTCTTATTATTATTACCCAAGGTTTGAGTACTTTGAATAGAATTGACCTCGGTGGAAACCTTAGGAATCAAAGGAGTAGGGGTGGCAGTTTGGGTTTTCTTGGAAGGTTTCGCTGCAGATGAGGACTGGATTGAACCAACAATCCCATAAACAGGTACTTCTGCTGGTAGCTTGGCAGGATCGGTGCTGGGGAGAGGAGCTTGAGGAATCAGGTCATAAATAGTTCCAGACTGGGAATAGACCAAGTCTAGGTACTGAGCCTGACTAATACCCTGCTCTTCAGTAATGGCACCTCCCATAGCCACATCTCAGGCAATTGGAGGCAACAAGGATTTAGTGAACCAATCAGCTAGTAACCGATCCAGAATGGGGGACTTAATAAGCCTTCTCCACCTTCTCCACTCATGAATATGATCAGAAATGTGGGTGGAGGTGTTCTATCACGGAGAGGTTAAAAGATCAGTGCCTGTTTCATAACGAATAGGGAGCTGAAAGTGTGTAAGAAACACAGTTGTCAACGAGCCAAAATCCACGAACAAGTGTTGTGGGAGTTCAATGTACCACTTCGTGGTCGTACCGGTCAAAGTTTGCTGAAAGAGTCATAACCAAATGGAATCATCTGTGAGGGATTTGGAATAACACCACAAATGAAATGTCATAACATGTTTCTTTGGATCATCTCCCTGCTTCCCATCAAATTTCGGGATATCCGATGGTAACTTTACCGAAATGGGAGGCCACGAGGGATTGTATCGAATGGGCTCATTAATCAAATTGAACAAATCAGGCAAGTCCAAAGTTTCTAGGAAAGGTAACTGTCGTTTGGGTTGCACATACTGGTAATATTGATATGGCATATAATTACCAGTAGGACCATAAGTTGACTGAAAAACAGGCTACTATGACGAAGAACTACCGGAAAATCCACCCATAGGGGGTTGATTTCTAGGATTAGGACCACTAGGACCACTAGGGCCTCTAGGAGGAGGACCACCAGGACCATTGATACCACCAGTACCACTAGGAGGCAGACCACCAGACCCTCCAGAGCCTCTGGAACCAATAGGCGGAGGGCCACCACACCCTCCAAAGCCATAAGGAGGAAAGCTACCAAGCCCCCCCCAGGAGTACTAGGACCACTAGGACTATAAGGAGGAAAGCTTCCAGATCTTCTGGGACTATTAGGCCCCTCAGGAGGCAGACCTCTGTAAGGTGGTCCTCCGGCACCTCCCACAGTATGTATAGGTATCCCTCCCATAACTGGCATGTAAGACTAGTTGGGTTTCCCCCATGGCACAAAATTGTTACTAGAGTATGGAATTCCAGCATAAGGCATTCCTATAGGATTGGGTGGATGATTACCTACAGGTATTTGATAACCATAACCTCCAAAAGACTGAATGGTTACAGGTTGTGCCCCTGAGGGATGACCTGAACTGGATGGGGGATTCACCACATTAGTATGGGTGGGAGGCACATAAACTGTAGATGGTTCTATGTTAGAGGTATGCCCTTGACTAGGTACAATTCTAGTGCTAGATAACATAGGTCGTGCCGTGGGTTGCCCCCCAGCACTAAAAGGTACTGACGAAATGGGAATTGAAGGTTGAGCGCCAAGTGCAGAAGACCTGGGAGGATTAGGAACAGACATAACATGAGAGGTGATAGGGGTGGTAATTTGACCTAGGTTATGTGGTTTTATTGTACGATCTATAATCGGTTCTATGGGTCTAATAGAATCGGCAAGTGAACTATATCCCACAGGAACAGATGTGGAACGTGATGGTGTTGGTCCTAATAATTCATCTATATGCTTATCAATCTCCTTTGCACGGAGAATGGAAGCACGGTATTTCCTATGTTCTTCTTCATCTTCAAAAGAGTTTAAATGGGTGCCAAATGAGGCAATGGCCTATCCTATATAGGTATCCCAAAATGGAGCATTGGGACCATAATCTGGACGGGTTGTATCATCAACATGACCTTCCATGGGAGAATGGAATCATGGATTTCCCCTAGAAGTTTTTTGGACCAAGGGAGGTGAGTGTGAGGAATATGGTACTCCACTTTACACAACCACATTATCTCCCACTTGGGAGGTGGTAGCAGCTCCTTGGTCTATATCTTCCATTGGATTTTCTCCTGAACCAAGACTAAAATCGTGTGGCAAGCCCCGTACTCTTCTGGATTGTCTTAACTTAGCCTATTTGTATAGTTCCTATCTAACCTAGGGTTTGAAAATCTAGAAAAAACACCAAAAAACTTCCCTACACAAGATATAGGTCAAAACAAGCACACTTAAAATGATAAGAGGAGTTCAAAAAGTCAGGTCTCTCACCAGGATTTTCAAGAAGGTGCCACTCGCAATATACCTCGAGGGTACATGCATAGTAATCTCCCTGAATGTTTTTTTCGATGTATGGCTCCAAACAAGATGGCCAAATGGATTTTCTCAGATAGATAAGGTATTTTAGTGGGGTCTCCCGATATACTCAAGGTACGTGGGAACTCGAATCGGTAGTAGTGTTGTCTAATGCATAACCGTACACAAGAGGCCTTCCGATATACAATCTATTACATGAAGTACCTTTCTATATACCTCAAGGGTACGTTAAAGGACGTTTGATATAACGACAGTACATGGAAGAACCACGCAAGTCCCGGGACGTAATGCTGACAAATAACAATAGCTCCTACACTTAACAACGCCCAAACACATCTCTAACCTATCACTCCAGTTGCTACATAAATTTTAACCTATAACTACCATTAATTTTAAAGTAGACAGTTAGGTGAATGCATGATGTTTTGACAGAAAAGTAAAACCATGCAGTATGCTTTTACAAATGTTCACTTTACCATTCAGTATGCCTACTTACAGGAGGCAAGAGAGTATTTTCTTTTGTTTCAAAACCAAAAAATATTTCCAAACAACAGTCATGAACACGAAAACAAAGACAAGCAATACCTTTTCCAAACTGATTTCTCTTTTCTGAATGCAATGAGAAGGGGAAGAATATATTTTCCTAAAAGAAAAACAAGAAGCACACCTATATGCAAATGCACTCTATTTTTTCAATTTTCTCAAAACTTAAGCAAATCTAACTTAAAACTATATTTTTTTTTTATTTTGATTGCGATAGTTCTAAATGCATAAGAGAGGAAAGAACTTGAAGATCCTGAAAGCTTATAAACCCAATTAGAAAACCAATGTTCAATGCTCAATGATGATATCCTAGTCTCAGTCAAAAAATTTCTTTTTTAAAGGAAGGAAAAAGAAGTTTACTATGCAAATAAAAAATGAAACCTTGAAGCTAATCCAGTGTTCTTCTTTTAGTCTATATAAAAAAAATGAAAGAGATCTTACTATTACCCTAATCTTTCAGAAAACAAGAAATCCTTTCACAAACACAACCAACAAGCATAGAAGCGAATGAACAATCAAAAAACCTAATCAAACTTTTGAATTTCCACTCAAATCAATCTTAAACCATAAAATTATCAAGCCACAAATATCAGATTCTATAACACAAGTTTGATAAGCAGAACTGAAAGAAACAAAACTCAAATTTTTATAAAACAAAATGAGGAAAAAAGGCTTTGGAATGATGCCTACCTGGCACCACGCTTCTCAGGTGTTGACAGAGCATTTCTAACCCAGCACCGCTTCTCTCCAATGGGATATAGGTAGTGGCACCGCGTACTACCCAGTTTGTTCAAGCAATGGCACTGCTCCTCATACACAGCATAGGATCGGTTCCCTGTATATGACCAAAACACAAAGAGAACGATGGTTCAAGTCAGAAAAAGACTAGATCAAGGTGAATACTGCTAGATTGAGTATGAAAATGGAGCATAAAAGGTTGAAATGACACATATCTGAATAGATCTGGAAGTTTCAAACCCAAATGGACTAAGTCAGAAAGTAGATCTGACTAAAGAGAGTTGAATAAAGAGCCTAGATTCAGACAAGAGTTGCAGACTAAGGAAGATCAAAAAAATTGATACACTATTCCCCAGTGGAGTCACCAGATTTGTTAACTGGAATATTTCACCTCCTGCGAACAGCAAGGTGTTCCACTGGTCTGAATGGTTCAGATCCAGAAAAAATAGAGGGCAGAGGTTGAAGACTCTCCCTAGACGTCATAGATACCTAGAATGTGATGCTTTGATTGTTACCCTGTGTACCTGCAATAAAAATTCAACATGCAAACATATTGAAACTGCCAGAATATAATCTAATAATCGATGTTAGGGACTAAGGAATCTAACAACGTACATGTGAAATCAAACAACAACAATATATGTGGGACAGAAATTGCATTAAAGAAATATGAAGAAGTTTACAACCAAGCCTTAGTGTTGACATGCATCTCCATTAAACCAAGCATTCTCATCCCCAAAAGTTCCGACTCTAGCTCTCTATGCTCTCCCAAATGGTCTTGGGCCAAGTAATCAATCCAACAACATAACAATACCTTAAGAGTTCCCCCCTCAACCATGTCTATCAGCTTATATTTATAAGGCTTAATGGATAGGGTAGGTTGAGAGATTAGTGGGTGAGGTGGCCTCTAAGATCCTAGGATGAGGGATCTCGATCTTAAATGACCCACAATAGTATGGATAAGGGAGGACACGAGGCTTATCATATAGAAGCCTCAAGAAACTTCTATTTTTCCCTTTTTACCTAGGGTACTACATTTCTCCTTCAATGATAGAGAAGTTCTGGTAAGAACCGCTTATGGACTACGGGCCATAAGCAGTGGCACCGCTAGTGGGAAACAAGAGATAGGTGGTGCAAACAAGGTACCACTCCTAGACAATATAGGAAGCGCGGTGCTGGGAATTTTCATGAATTATTGACAATTAGCATGGGTTTCCACTCCGAGTGCTGGGATTCAGGGCAAGTAGGTATGTCAAAAGTCTTATCACATGATGGTGACAGGATTTTGGTATAACAATTGGGTCAGCAGACCATGAAAGAGTATGCAAATAAGTTCTTGGAATTTTTGAGGTATGTCTGGTACATCAGAGATAAAAAAAGTGAAGGTCCAGCAGTTTCTGAGTGGATTACCTCAGTCTTACAAAGACAGGATTGAGTTTTATGAACCTAGAACTCCTGAAGAAGCGATATGGAAGGATAAGTATTGCTATGAGAAAATAAAAGGTAAATTGATTACCATAAGGCATGGAAGGACAAGAAGAATGAGAATTTTGACGAAAGAAAGAAAGTTTTCAAACCTTATAACTTCAGGAATCAACAGAAGCATCCATCCCAAGCTGCGAGTAAGCCAGTTGGAGTGCTAGGAGAAAATCCTAAGGATCCACAACTGAATAGAGGAACACTTCAATGTTGGAAATGTGGAGGACCCCACATGCGTAGAAATTGTCCAGTTGAGAATGAGAGTGCAAGACCAGCTTATATCATTCAAGAAGCAGAAACAATGGGTCAAGTAGCAAGGGCGGTCCCTAGGATTTATGCAACATTGGAGGACCACCAGGAAGATCACCAGTCAACTGTGGTTGAAGTTGCAGGTAAGATTGTTGAGCAATCTGTTTCTATTTTTATTGATCCTAGTTCTACTCACAGTTAAATTACTCCTAGAGTAGTGGAGATTTTTGCTTTTAAGAAAGTAAAGCATAGGAAATATTTTTTAGTTCAGCTAGCCATTGGAACTAAGAGAAATGTCAATGAACTGGTAGAGAAATCTCCATTGGTCATGAATGGGTTGGTCACTTGTGTAGATCTAAATGTTCTACCACTTGGTTCCTATGATGTTCTCATTGGAATGGATTGGTTAGAAGCTCACAGAGTAAAGATTGACTATTACAATAAGACTTTTGAATGCATTGATGAAGAAGGGAACCCAGTAGTTCTGAAAGGTATTCCAAAGGTGATTTCAGTAAGGCAGGTTTCAACAATGCAGTTGAAGAATTTCTGTAGGAAGGTTTTCGAGTTGTATGTAGCTCATATTTTGGAGGCAACAGGGGACGAAACTGCTAGGTTGGAGGACTATTAGGTGTTACAGGAATTCAAGGATGTGTTTCCTGATGAGATTCTAGGGATTCCTCCAAAGAGGGACATTGATTTCACAATTGAACTTTTGCCCGGAGCAACACCAGTGTCCAAGACACCCTACAGGATGATTACACCGGATATGCTAGAGTTGAAGATGCAACTATAATAGTTGTTGGAAATGAAGTATATCCGGCCAAGTGTGTCTCCTTGGGGAGCACCAGTTCTGTTTGTAAAGAAGAAGGATGGCACACTCAGGTTGTGTATTGATTACAGATAATTGAACAAGGTTAATGTGAAGAATAAATACCCGTTGCCTAGGATTGATGAGCTCTTTGATCAAATGAAAGGAGCAAGGCTATTTTCCAAGATTGACTTGAGGTCTGGTTACCATCAGGTGAGAATCAAGGATGAATACATTCATAAGACAACCTTCAAAACAAGGTATGGACATTATGAGTTTGTGGTGGTACCATTTGGTCTCACAAATGCACCCGCTACATTTATGTGCCTTCTGAACAGTGTCTTCAGCAGGTATTTGGACAAGTTTGTTCTGGTTTTCCTTGTTGACATTCTTATTTATTCTAAGAATGAGGGGGAGCATGAAGAGAATTTGAGGTTGACATTGCAATTGCTCAGGGAGCATCAGCTGTATGCAAAGCTGAGCAAGTGTGACATCTATAGAGATAGAATTCAGTATTTGGGTCACATTATCTCAGAAGAGGGTATATATATGGACCCTAAAAAGACTGAAGCCATTATGAATTGGCCTACTCCAAGAAATCTGACAGATGTAAGATCTTTTATGGGACTTGCAGGATACTACCGGAGATTCATAGAAGGATTCTTCAAAGTTGCACATGCCATCACTTCTTTGCAAAAGAAGGGGATAAAGTTTTAATGGACGTCAAGGTGTGAAGAAAGCTTCCAGCAGTTGAGGAATCTTCTCACCAGTGCACCAGTATTGAAAGTTGCAGATCCAGAAAAGAATTTTGTGGTATGTACGGATGCATGTGGACAAGGGCTTGGAGGATTCCTTATGCAAGATAATTTTATGAGTCAAGAAAACTGAAGGACCATGACAAGAACTATTCCAATCATGATCTAGAGCTTGCAACCATAGTACATGCCCTCACGATGTGGAGGCATTACTTCATGGGTAGGATATTTGAACTAAGGACAGACCATTGTGGTCTGAAGTATCTATTCGATTAGCCTACTCTGATTGCTAGGCAAGCAATATGGTCAGAGTTGTTATGTGAGTTTCATTTTTAAATCAAGCACATAAAGGGGAAAGAGAATAAGGTAGCTGATGCACTCAGCAGGAAGGTGCAGGAAATGCATGTGGCATCTCTTAGTATTTTCCAATCAGAATTGAGGCAGCAGATTGTTAATCATGATGTTGGAGATGAATGGTATGAGCTAGTGACAAACAAATTGCAGCAGAAAGGTCTTGAGAAGAGGTATGAGGGATATAAATTGGAAGAAGATGGAATTCTTACTTATAAAGGTAGAATTTATATTCCTAATGTAGCAGATTTGACAAGAGTTGTTATGGATGAAATCCACCAAACTCCGTAGTCTGGTCACCTAGGATACCAGAAGACGATTGCTACCACCAGAAAATAGTACTTTTGGCCAAGAATGAAAAAGGACATGGCTGAATACATTTGGAGGTGCATGAAATGTCAACAGGTAAAGGTTGAGCATCAACACCCAGCAAGTTTGTTGCAGCCTTTGCCAGTTCCAGAATGGAAATGGGAAGTTATTTCCATGGATTTTATTACAGGATTGTTGATGACTTGGAGACAACATGACCCCATCATGGTTGTGGTGGATAACTTGACTAAGGCAGCACATTTTATACCGATGAAGTCTACGCATAAGACTGATGACATTGCAAAGATCTTCATGAAGGAGATTTTCAAATTGCAAGGATTGCCTAAGGAAATAGTCTCTTACAGAGATGTCAAGTTCACTTCCAATTTTTGGAAGGGGTTGTTTGCAGATTTGGGTACAAAGCTAAACTTCAGCACTGCATATCAAAATCTAGCACCACTCCTACCTTTTAGTCAATGAGCGTTACCCTCTTTAGGATGCCTTTAATCTTTTGGCAGTAGGTTGTGGGATTTAGACACTCAGATCTCTTTTTACAAGGCACGGTTCTGCCCTGTCACCGCTTTGTCATAGTGGGGAAGAAGTAGTTCCCTTGGTAAAAAGTGAAAAAAAGAGAGGTTTCCATGAAGCTTCTCGAAGGAAGGCTTCATGTCTCCCTTATCCCTACATATGAGGACCACATGGGCTCAAGATACATCCTTTTGGGATCTCCTATCCACCTCACCCACCATTTACTCAACCATCCCTATCCTCCCAAGTCCTATAAAAGTGGGCTCATATCCATGTTTGAGAGAGAGCAAAGTTATGCTGTTTCATTGACATTCATACCTAAATCAGTAAGGTGAGTATAGGAGGAGCGAGTTGGATCTATCGGGGACAATATATTGGAATTGTGAAGGAGCTTATTGACACTAAGGAATAGGTTGTAACTTCTTCTTTATTCATTAATGCAAAATTGGTTCCTTTCCCATAAAGTATATTGTGTATTTTATTATTAGATTCCTTAGTCACTAATATAGAATAGTGGAACATTTTCTGGTGCTTTCTGATCTTGTGTTTTGGTTTCATGTGATCATGCAGGTACATCAATGAAGAGCTATCATTGCAGGAAACAACTACACTTTTCCATCAAAGACACGTATTCCAAATCTCCACTCATTCTAGGGAAAGTATTCCAATCTTGTTGTGTACTATATGTTCTACATCTGAACCATTCAGACTAGAGGAATAGCTCTTGTTTGTAGGAGGTGCATTTTTCCTAGCTACAAATCTGGCGACCGTACTGGGGAAGAGTGTTTAGCATATCTAATCTTCCTTGGTCTTCAACTATTGTCTGAAATTCGAGCTCCATTTTTATCTGTTAGTTCTACTAGCTGATCTAGTGAGATCTGGGTTTGGTATCATAAGATCTGTTCAGATGTGAGTTCTTCCTACTTTTTGTGCTTTAAATTCCTATTAATTCATGATTTATATGCCAGTTCCACAGTGATTAATTTTTTTTTTCGCCATATTTTTGTTTTTGGACATCTACAAGGAACCACGCATGCATAGTAGCAGTAAGAAGTGCCACCGCCTGTAACCAATGATCAGTAAGCAGTGCCACCGCCTGTAACCAGTGATCAGTAAGCAGTGCCACCTCCTATACTTAGCAATCAGGAAGCAGTGCTCTCTTAGAACCACTCTTTCAGTGACCCCAGGACGCGGTGCCAGGTAGGTTTTTTCCAGACTTGTTTTTGCAAAGTTTTGTATAATTTTTCTTAATTTGCTTCCAGTTCTGAGTGTCTAGGCTTGTGTAAAATTTTGGTGTGGTAAAGGTTTGTTTGTTCAAATCAAAAGTTAGGTTAGGCTCATCATCTTCATCGATTGTATGCTTGGTTTTTATCTTTTGAAAGGAGTGCTTAAAAGTTTTAGCTAAGTTAGATCTCATCCTTACTGTTTGATCAGACTGGAGAGAAAGACTTCCTTATTGGTTTCTTGTTTTCATTTTTTTTTCATTAAATTAGTGAAAGACTTCTTTTTGCTTGTTTAAAAAGGAAAATTTTTGTTTAGATTCAACTATAATCTTGTTTGAAGAAGAAATATTGGATATCTAACCAGCCTAATAAGCTTTCATATCTCCATTTTTCTTCTTTCTTTTTACATTCTTGTCTCAATCAAAAGAAAAATATTAGGAGTTTTAAGTTATATCTTTCCATTATTCAATAAAAATTGAAAAAATATTTAATATTCCTTTGAGTGTTCTTTGTCTTCTTTTTAGAAAAGAGATCTCTCCTTATCTGCTTGATTTCAAAAGATTAGTTTAGAATCATCTTGCTTGTTTTGTATTCTCGGAAAGTTTTTTGAGTTAGAATGCTTGGGAAAGTTTTCTGGTTTCGAAACAAAATTGGAAAAATAAATACTCTCTCCTTCTCATAAGTAGGCATGTTTTGAAAGGTAAAGTGAAAGAGTTTTCACATCATAACTGCATGGTTTTACATTTCTATCATAAATCCATGCATTCACTTTACCGTTCAAATTAATATCAACGGTAGCCATAGGTTAAAATTTTCTAGAAACTTGAGTGATAGGTTAGAGACGTGTTACAGCGTTGTAAAACATAGGAGCTGTTGTTTATTTCCTGCACTGCAACTTGTGACTCGTGTGATTCTTCCACATATCGTCGGTATATCGAATGGCCTTTCACGTACCCTTGAGGTATATCGAAAGGTACTTCATGTTCTCGATTGTATATCAAAAGGACCCTTGTGGACGGTTGTGCATTAGACAGTACTACTACATATTTGAACTCCCACATCAGTTGTGTATATCGAGAGGCTCTACTAGGATTCCTGAGACCATCTGAGAAAATCCCGTTTGGTCATCTTGTTGGCACAATACACCGAGAACAGCACTCAGGGAGATTACTACGCACATGTCGTCTAGGTATTCAGGTATTCAGGTGAGTGCCTATTGATCCTCCTCACCATTTTTTACTATTAGACCCTATGGTATATCGTGAGTTTCAAAAACTTGACAATCCTGGTGAGGAACCGGCTTATTCAACCCCTCTTGTCACTTAAATTTTGCTTGTGGCCTATAGTTTGTGTAGAAAAAGTTTTGTGTGATTTCCATAGTTTTGAAACCATAGTTTAGGTTTAGTGACTTTTTACAATCTGGTTGAATTTTAGTTGAGACAATATAGAAGAAACCAAGGCTTACCACCCAACTTTCCACGTGCAATAGGGGATGGCCCAATGGAAGCCATAGATCAAGGAGCTACAACCGAATCCCATGTGGGAGGTATCCTAGTTGTAGAAAGTGAAGATAAATTCACTTCTTATATTAATCCTTTGGTCCAACAATCTCCTGCAACTGACACTTCCTTTCATTCTTCGATGGAAGGTTGAATTGATGGTCTTGATGAAAATAAGTATGGCCATGATGCTCCCTTTTGGAGAAATTCTATGGGTCAAGACATTTTTTATTTTGGGGTTATTAAACCCTCTTTTGAAAACCCTCCTCTGAATGAGGATTCATATACGAGAATTCAAGCATCACTTGATCACACTCGTAGTTTTCAAGAGAGGATGGATAGGGTTATGGCTACCCATGTACCTCATAAAGAACCTATGTCAACTCTCTTACCCCATCTATCGGATCCATGGCCTTCTGGATATGGTCCACTTGCTGAGACTTTGGCTCCTGTTGATGATGTTCCACCTCATGGTATGTCTCCTCGTAATCTAGGTCAAACCTACAACCCTAAAGTTTTAAATTCTAGGTCTATTTCTAGTCCTCCCTTAACCTCTGTAGCTGGTGGGAAATCCTTAACTCAAATGGGGGCAGTACATTCCAACGCCGAGGGGAAACCCCCGGCGCGACCTACATTATCTGTTAGTGGATTTTTTACTAGTACTAGGTATATTTTTGCTGTATGAAAACCCACAATGGTTGTTCCTCATACCAATACCAATGTGGTAAACCCTCCATCGAGTTCAGTTCAACTCTAAGGGGCACAACCTGCTATCAACCAATCTTCTTGGGGTTATGGTTACCCAGCGAATCAATTAGCTATAGAAAATATGAATTATCAACCTACATCTACATGGACTATGTATCATGGAATCCCTTAGCTTGGAAACATGTTTACACCATAGGGGAAACCTAATTGGTCCTGCATGCCGACAATGGGAGGAATTCCTATTCTTACTACTAGATGTGTCATAGGGCTTCCTTATGGTGGCCTACCATTTGTAGTTCCACTATATAGAGGACCACCTGGTGGAGGCCCACTTGGCGGAGGTCCACCTTATGGGGGACCACCACCTGGAGGCCCACCTTCTGTGGGTCCACCGCCTGGAGGCCCACCTTCTGTGGGTCCACCACATCGGGGTCCACCTTCTAGAGGACCACCTCCTGGTGGACCACCACCCGACAAACCACCTCCTAGAGACCCACCACCACCCGAAGGCCCACCACTTGGAGGCCCACATCCTTTCGTAGGCTCTTTAGGAGGGTCATATACCCATCACCCAACTCAACATCCAATATATTAGACAGCGTATGGTCCTACTGGTACACATATGCCTTATCAATACTATGAGTATGTAGAACCTAATCGACAACTTTAGTTCCTAGAAACTTTGGAATTTCCCTATTTGTCCAAGTTGACAAATGATCCCATTCTGCACAACCCTTCGTGGCCTACTATTCTAGTTAATTTACCATCAGGCATTCCAAAGTTTGATGGGAAGCAGGGAGATGGTCCCAAAAATCATGTCATGACTTTTCATCTATGGTTTTTTTCAAACTACTTGATGGATGACTCTATTCATTTTAGACTCTTCCAGTGAACTTTGACCGGTATGGACACAAAGTGGTATATTGAACTTCCACAACATTTGTTTATGGATTTCAGCTCATTGGCAACCATTTTTCTTACACACTTTCAGCTGCCCATCCATTATGAAACGAGTACAGAGCCTTTGACCTCACTTTGTCAAAATATCTCAACACACATATCGGACCATATCTATGAGTGGATATGGCAGAGACAACTTATTAAAGCTGCCATCCTGGACCAACTGTTATTTGATTGATTCATGAAATCCTTGTTTCCTCCCATTTCCTGAGATGTGGCCTTGGGTGGTGTTGTTACCTAAGAGCAAGCTATCAGTCGCACTCATTATCTGGATCTAGTATAATCCCAATCCAGGAATTTGTATGATTATCTCACAATCTCCTCGTCCCATGACGGACCTGGCTGAGCCACCTACAGAGACTCCTATTGATGGGGTTGTCGGTTCAATCCAACCCTCATCAACAGCCAAAACTACCAAGCAACCTAATGCTTATGCTACTACTCCTTCAACCCCTACGATTTCAACTGAGGTAAATTCTATCCAAAGTACGCAAACACCCGGTGTAATACCCTAGTTGTTAAGCCCCAGACTTATGATCCTTCATGTGACTTATGTTCTCATGCATTATGGACTTATGATATTTTATATGATTGTGGAATTTTGATCCCTTTCATGGTGAATTTAATTAAGGACCTATTATTAATGTTTTATAACATGACCTTGTATTTTGGCATTATTACTAATGTTAATGCTATTACTAGAATATTTGTTATCTTTGAATGTTGTTAATGATTGACTAAATAAACAACTAGCTCAACAAAGGAAACTAAAATAGTATGGGGGACCATGGATTCCACAAAGTGAGGGGGAATGGGGACATCCCTAGCACCTTATAACTTATTGTTGACTTAACTTTGTCCCTTCCAATTCATATTTGCACCTTGGTGAGATTAATAATGTTCGTCACCCAAACCTTGTACAACGAACCCTATTCTCAATAATTATGGACTATGGAAATATTTTTGCATATTGTGCACACCTTATTGGGCCAATATTTCATAGGGATGCATCCTTGGGAACATATTCCCTCACAATTATGTGTTTATGGTCATTTATGAGCCCTTTCCTAGTTTTTAGGAATGTAAGCTAATTTCTATATTCCACTCTTGCACCATGCATTGATGATCCTATTTTTGTGCTTCCATGATATTTATGACCTCAATGGATGCCCTCTCTCACCTATTTCTACCTCCTTTATGTTTTGTAGCCCCCTTTGTGCATTAGTGTGCCTCCATTTTCTCTTCATGGCTCCACTCCTTAGCTTTTGGGTAACTCCTCCTCATGGTGCTAATTTGGGAAAGGGAATATTTTCACTAAGACACCACTCCACTAATTCAAGTTAATTCTCCATGATGAAGTTTAAAACTTAGTTATATCTAATTTTGGGTTGATCCATTTGGGTTAGAATGGTCCTCCTTATGCTATAAATCCATATGCCATCTCCTCGTTGAAGTTAATCTTGAGCTTTAGACCATGTGATTTATGATATCTACCCGTGTTGGGAAGGATAATATTATTGAGAGTGTTGATACTTAGAGGGAGTCTATTTGTTCTCTTTTATTCCATTATATCACTCAACTAGTTCAGGTTCTTGCACAGGAATCCAGGAAATGGGAATGGCGAGCTAGGTCACATCCCATAAGCAGTAGAGACGGAGAGGAAAGTAGTATTGGGAAGCATTGTGTCTCTCGAAAGAGGTAGTTTCAACAGTAGTGAGACTAAGTGAGAACATACCTATGGATCCATGGTCTCATCTAGAGGGTGACCTATTCAAGCGAGGAAGGCTTGATGGTGTCTACGACTGGGTGGAAAGTTCTCCTTTTGTATCCAGTTGCTTATATTTTGAGATAAGTATTTATTTTATGTTGTGTTTTCATTACATTATTTTATTTGGTATATGTGCAATTATGGTTGATTGTTTGTTTGATTTTTCATGTTTTCAATGTTAGGATATACATGGAGGAAGGATGAATCTCATGTAATTTAGTTTCTATTCTTGTTACCTTTTTTCTATTCTTCTTCTTCATAGCCAAAAATTGTAATTCTTGCTCTATTTCAATGAGAGGGGGGAAACCATATGATATGGTTCGACCATATATGCTCATTTATGGGTTGTGAGACCTATTCCATTGTGTCTAGAGTAGCATTTACAGTAAGAAACACCTTTCGTTTCATTGAAAAATATTTTTGGATGACCAAGATATGTTTGTTTTGGTCTGATAGCTTTCTGGTGTCAAGATGAACGCACCTGTCATTTTATAGTAAATCATTTGGTTGCATAATTTTTCTTAGTTGCAGATATGAGGATGAGATAGGTATTCTATATGTAAAATTAATCAATGGCTGGAGGTTGGAAGCCATATGATCTTAATTTTATTAGTGAGATATGACTGTAGGGGACAGTCATCGAGAGTCGATTTTGAGGGTTGTAGTTGCAGCTGGTGTTCTTGTTTTCTATGGTTTCGGTGTGGCTATAGATTAAATCCTATGTATGATCAATGATATGTGGTTTTCCTTACTTTTTATGGTCACTAACAGCACACACATAATAACACCGAAAAAGTAGATTAATTTTTAAATAATCAATGACATCAATACTTGGTAATTTATAAACTATGCTATCAAACAAACCCAAAATACATAAATTAGTTATTGACAACGAATATGATGTTTAGCATGTATTATTGATGTTCTTGTTTTAATTATGACCTTTATCTTGCACTTTGGAAATTATTAATCGAGTGTCACAATTAATTATTTAATTAAGTGGAGTAATTAAATAATTAAGTGTCGCAAACTTTAGCTATAATTGAATCTCTAGAATTTAATTTATTTGGGTGAATGGTTAGTGAGATCATTAGTAATTTATCTATATCCATTGTTCTTAAACCTTAGTTAGTATTAATTTATCACCTTTGGGATTATATCAAGGTTTGGGGACATCACACCCGGCAATAACAAAAAAGGAAAAGGTAAAAATAAAAATCCAGGAAACCAACAAGAGAATACCAAGACCATGGCTGCGGAGAATGATAAAGGGAAGAGAAAGGCTAAGTATCCTTGCTTGTTATGTGGGGGTGATCACTTCACAAAATAGTTCCCTCATCGTGAAGATATTAGCAAATTCCTGAAAATTAATCCCACACCCGCGATGCTTATCGATCCCTTCCCGTCTCAACAACAACTAATAGACCATATGTCTAATCAGCGGACCGCTTTTTCCATGGAAGAAATCAGAATGATGCCTTCATATACCATCAATTTGAATACTCGTAGTCATTTGTATGACAAGCCACTAGAGAAGAAGAATGAAAATCCTTCTTCCGATAAAGTTCCTTCTACTAGTTCTCCTCCATCTTCGTCTAATGGCCCTCTCATGATCGAAAAACATGATCTTGATTTAATTTTATGACCACCTAAGGCTACCCTTGGTAAGATTGTTTTCAATCGCAATGCCCGAGCTGCACAATTTTATAATCTTGTAGAATATTTAGCTTAGGAAACTTGCACGATGTCTACCCTTGAGGTACTCCAAAGTTTTCCAACGCAGCGTAAAAACCTGCTAACAGCTTTGGGGGCATTTGACCCAGATAATACCAACTTGATTCATTTCAATGTAGAGAACTATAAATCCAGATTAACTCACCAACTCACATTTCAGATTTCCTCTAGAGTAGTAGGGAGAAAGGTTCATCGGATCATCCTGGATGAAGGAGCTTCAACCTCAGCCTTGTCTAGAGCCTATTGGAGAGCTATTGGTTCTACTGAGCTTACAAAGTATCCTACGACGCTAAAATATTTTGATGGACAATGTTTCCATCCTCATGGTCTGTTACCAACCATTTCAGTCAAGCTTGGGGGGGAAATTGTTTCCATTCAGGTGGAATTAGTGGATAGTCTGTTATATTACAATCTCCTATTGGGGAGAAACGCTTCTATGCCATGACTGTCGTCACTTCAACAGTATTTCGAACTCTCCAATTTCCTCATTTGGGGAAAATTGTAACTATCAATCAACTTGACTTTTGTTCACTGGATGTTACTACTCCCACTATGAATACATCCCTATTCTAGGTTAGTCCCCTCCTCCTTATTAGTCAATTGGGGTAGGTATACTAAAAGATGCAACCCTTATCAGAGTGTTTCCTTCCGCCCCTCCTAGCATGGTAGTAGCCACTGTGAACATGATTTTCACAACTGGTTATAGTACCAAGGGAAAAAAAATTGTTGATTCATCCTTCCTTGGGCCCTATGAAGCATTGTATGATTTTGTCCAATATTCCTCTGATGTCTAGCCAAATGATATTCATTTGGTAGCTTTGGATCCCTACCTCTTTCCTTCCTAGCTAGAACCCTCTCTTCCCACTCTAGCCTATCTCACACAAACTTTTTATTTGGATGAGTCCATCATGGATATCATGAGTGTGAATGAAACTGTATGGGAATATCACCATCATCGATCTTCTTTTCTTCCCAACACCAATTTGGTAGGTTTTGACCTTGAACCACTTATTAGTACTGATATTGTCACCCATCCACAAACACCTGTGTTGTTGCAAGACACATATTCTGAAGGAAATCTTTGCAACATCACTAAGATGAATCCGATTGACATATCAGTCAAGCCAGAAACCATTGAGCATGTTTACGTAGGCCAAAACTGCTCGATGGAAGAAACTGAAAATTTTAGATCTCTTTTCAAGGAATTCCATGATATTTTTGCTTGTACTTATGAAGAAATTCCTAGAATTGATCTGTCAGTTGTCGTACATGAGATTAAAACCTATCCTATGGAAAATCCCATCCGACAAAAATTACGTCAAGTCCATCCTAGGAAGGTTGCAGCTATCAAAGCCAAAGTAGAGAAACTTCTGAAGGCATGGTTTATTTATCCTATACCCCTGACAAAATGGGTATCTAACATTTTCCCTGTCACCAAAAATAAGGGAACTATTAGATTCTGCATCGATTTTCATGATTCAAATAAGGCTTGTCCTGAGGACAATTTCTTGACTCTATATATCAATCAGATCATCAATAATTGTGCTGGAAGCATCATCTTTTCTTGCATGGATGGTTTTTTTAGCTACAATCAGATAGAGATTCTACCTAACAATAAGCACAAAATGGATTTCATTTGTCTGAGGGGAACCTTCACATATCAAAAGTTACCTTTTGGCCTCAAGAACGCTAGAGCTACATTCCAATGAGCCATGTCATATGCCTTTCATGACATCAAGCACATAGTGGAACCGTACCTTGACGACCTCCCCACTCATTCACAGCAACGGGATGACCATATAGGGCACCTTAGAGACATTTTTCTTAGGTGTCATCATTATAACATACGATTGAATCCATACAAGTGTGTCTTTTTTGTAGATACTAGACGCCTTCCAAATATGGCATCTGGATTGATCCTTTGAAAATTGATGTTATCTTGGCCTTACCTGCCTCGACAAACCTTACTAAAATCCAAAGTTTGCAACGAAAGGAAAAATTTCTTCATTGTTCTGTGTGCAACTTCGCTGAGAAAACGCATGGTTATATGCGTCTCCTGAAGAAGGACACTCCATTCCTCTGGGATGACCAAGCCCAATGAGCCTTTGATAATTTGAAGCATGCTCTAACTCATTCACCCATGATACACCCCCCAGATTATTCAAAGGACTTTCTCTTGTATGTTTTTTCCTCCGATACTACCATTGAAATGGTTCTAGCACAGGACAATCCCAATGGCCAAGAACACATGATATATTACATGATTAAGAGTCTCATTAACTATGAAACCCATTACTCACGTGTGGAGAAGTTAGATTTGGCCACAGTCATTGTTGTTAAGAAATTTCATCATTACATTCTACTTCGTACAACAACTGTACTCACAGATCAAAACCCTATGTACTAGATTTTGACTCGTGAGGTACTAGAGGGAAAACATTCCCATTGGATTGTTATCCTATAGGAATTTGATCGTGAGTTTGCCAAGGCCACTTCGAAAGAAATCCTTGGTTTTCGTGGAGATAATGTGTGACCTTCCCTATGCTTTGACAGAAGTTGATCCCAATGATTCATTTCCAGATGAATTCTTGTTCTTGATAAGCACAACTGACCCATGGTATGGATATTTGAGCATCTATCTCCACACCCAGATATTTCAGCCTAATATATCTCGTGACGATCTTTTTCGTATCCGTCACCGTGCAAACTACTATCTCATTTTTAATGATACATTGAACTGTCGTGGTATGGATTCCATCCTTTGACGATGCCTTACACATGAAGAGGCTCAAACGGTTTTGAATGATTGCCACTCTGGAGCATGTGGCAATTGTTGTAATCTCAAAAATCACAGAGGGTTACCAATAATACACATAGAAGCATATATACATAACAGACATAAGAGACAAGAATATAGATAAGAAAGTAACAGATTACATTATAAGATGAGGGTCCATACATACACAAAACTAAATCAAGTTCTCATCTGGCTCAACAACCTAATATATATGATTACAAACAGTTACAAATAACTACCTGTTGGTTCATTCAACCGACACGACTTTATGCGGCTGACCTAATCTCTAATTAGTCGGCTATTCGACTAGTCGTCTCACCGACTAGCTCCTCCAACATCTCCCATAGGAACAAAATATTTCTTCATCCCAACGATACAAGGGAGGTACTCAACACTGCATTATCTGAGGTGGTTACTTCTATTATGGTTTGTTTTCATGGACTGTGTAGTCGGATGGTTGGTTGTTTCTGCAGACATACTTCCACAATGGCTTTTGCTATAATGGCTTGTTGGTGCTAAAACTTTGTCCAGTTATGTAGTACTTTCTAGATGTCAATAGTCAAAGTTGTGATGCTTGACAAAGTCAACATTTCCTCCTATATGGAAATATCTTTGATGCTTTCCATGTCAAGTCCTATAAATTGAGCCTTTTCTTCCACTATATCCAATAGTCTCTTCATCCTTTGGTAGCTTGTGTCCAGCTTGTCGAGGCTTGGTAGTGCTTGTTGTACCCACTGGTGTGCTTGTTTCTCCATTTTCTGCAGTTTGGTTGTTTCCAATACAATCTAGTCTTGTATTGTACTTCTCATTGTTTCATCGATCCCTCACCTCTTTTATAGCACTTGTATTTGCTCATGAATCTGGTGATTCTACTAAAATACTTGTCCATAGTAGGTAGGCCAATTGTGGAGTGCTTCTGCTGTGATGGTAGACTCTTCCAAGTGGTCCCGTAGTACTTTGTGAGCTTCCAAGAATGATGTGTACTACTGCCTTAGTAGTTTGGATGTTTCCTATTTTTTATATTCCTTTGTATTTTGTAGGTGTATTTGTAGGGTTGACACCACACTTTCAAATAGCTGGTATGCTTTTTCCAGTGGCTTGTTAGTTTCAGCCTCTATTGGTCCCGGTATCACTATTTGAATCAAACTCCTACATTTTGTCAGAAATTCGATTTGCTCTTTCTTAGTGCTATTGAGTTGCTCTCGTCTAGTCTGGCTTCTTTTTGTTGCTTCTATGGCAAGGGTTTCTAGGAGTTGACCCAAATCTCCATCTCTTAGTTTGATTGTGTCGACTGCAGTAGTCGATCCAAGTTGGTTGAGGTGGATCACTGTCGATGTTATGAAGAAAAATTCCTATGGCTTGGGGTACCACAATAGACAGAGTAACTACAGAAATCAATCCCTTCCCAATATGTAAGAGAAATAAAACATATAACACTAAAGGATCTCAATACATACCTTATTCGGGATGGTTGGTGTAGATACCCATTGAGCTTTTCCAATCCCACTTGTGTTAACAATTTGCTCTCTCAACAATCAGCAAACAAGACAAGCATTCTATATAATGGTGTTAGACCTACTCTAGCATATATAATCAATAATTTATAAGCAATTAAAAACATCCATGAATTCAACATTCATTTAAATGTGCATCATTGGACAGGAAAAGATATTTCTATTAATATAAATCAGAGATTATAGGAACGAAAACCTCTATCGGCACATATGCAAACCAGAGAAACTGAGTCCTCCACCTAGGCCTCCACCACCTCAATCCTCCATCTCTTGATAGCAAGCTCACAAGCAAATCCAAGATTGGGAAGAACACCAAGTGCTCCAAGGGACAAAAGGATGCAGACTCAAGTATAAGCTACAGCAACAATGGACTATAGTTTTCTTGTTCTTCAATTCCTCCCCTTTCAATGCATCCAAAGGGTTCCTTATATAGTGCTTCAATGGGATAATGGAAGGTCAAATCCAAGCGATCCCAAGGCATATGGAAGGCTAAGAGACAAGTGACTCAGATCCACATCAAGGAAAACTCCAAAACTATTTGGCCTTTTGCACACATCCTGATGTACGCGAGTTTAAGGGTCATAACCACGTATATACATGGGAAAGGGTTTAAAAGTCGTGTATGGAAAATAACATGTGTTTTTAGGGATGATGTTGGAAACATCAAAGGTACAAAAATAGTCCATGGGGTCCAAAGAGTCTGCATAGGGATAGGGAATGCCATTAATATGTCATCTACCATGTGTGGTAAAATCAGCTATAACAGATGCCCCCTAATGTGTGAGGTCAGAGGGGTGATACGATGGTCGAAATACATTATACGTCCATCCCAGAAGTGGAGTGATGAATAACTAGGTGGAAGAACCATCCATCCACTAATACAGTACAAATATCTCTGCATATGACTGCAAGTACATATGGAAATCCTGGATACATAAGAGTACAATGGCCATGAATAGGCATGATACAAAATATGTCATGTGTGATCATTGCCACGTACAATATAGATGGATCAGAATCTCCATGATGAAGATATACAAAGGATTATGATCTCCATGAAATCTGAAGATACACAATGGATCAAGATCTCCATAACAGTTGAAGATATCTGACATACACTGGAATCAAGTCACGAGAGCTGAAATCTCATAAACACTGGCACGATCAAGGAGGTAGCATATATGAAATGCCACCAATCTGGAAAGTCTTCTACACAAACTGCTACGAGTACATGTCCTACTATGTGAATAGAGGTGTTGAGGTCGAACATAGTAGTCCATCATCTGAATACTGATCATTGATGTATACCATTAACAGACGTGAGATCACCCACCACTAATGAAAATGGGAATCAAGGTACTAGAGAGCAATCTAATAAGTGTGAATAAATGTGTTGAGGTCAAACACTTGAAAGAATCCACTGATCAAGGTACATTGATGTATTCCCAAAACTGTCGATGGCGAGAGAACCTACCACTAATTACTGCAAGTCTCAAGGCACTCAAAATGACTCTAGACTCCTATACCATAATAAATCATTTGAAGTCAATGGGATGAAATCCGTTGGAAGGAGGGAATTAAGGAATCCCCCATCATCCAACATAGGGTACTCAGCAAAGTTGTATAATGTGGAAGGACTAGATCATAATGTGCATGAACTAGTACCAGTACCGAGAATGGCCGACATGCCAAGTCAAGAAAACTGAGGAATGGCCGACTCAGGCTTCAACTTCCTTCAAACAAGAGCATAAAGGTGAATGGTGACTGAATGTAGGAAGAATAGACTCAATATACAAAACAGGGACATCTCTGTGACATAGGAGGCATCGATAAAGGCTCCATAGGGACTAGAAGCTTAACCAGTCGGTGGAGATAAACTCAAAGAAATGATTATAGCTCCTAAATTCAAACTATTAACCAAACCAACGGATGTGATATATAGTGCTATATTCGAAGGCGACTGCTGCCAAAGATAACATCTTTTCCTGTCTGGATTTTTGGTTTTTTTTATATTTTTGGACTTTTTCAAATATTTTGAAAAGCTTGAAAAAGAATAAAAGTGCTTTATAGTTACAAACTAGGAGGAGACGATTGTCAAGGGGAAAACAAACTAGTTCCAAGCAGCATAACATACCTATTCTCAATGCAAGGAAACATGTGTAGGATAATGACACTCAGGGGAAAGTCCCCTCCCGGAAAAAATGGGGAATCAAGCTGCAAAAGATATATAAAATGGCTATGCTTGGCTAGACATGAGACAAACTCAGGCTATATGGCTGATAATAAAACTTAGCAAAGCCGGAATAAGGCTCCATAAGGAAGGAAAAACTCATGATAATGCAATTACATCTTGACATAAGGGAGTCTTGGCAAAATGGCCAGCAAAACGATCAAGAGGATTATGAAGATCTTGTGCAAAGTCATGGTGATACTATACAAAAGAATCCCACACCCTAAAGGAAAAATGTCGCCATGGATACTAAATGAAAAACAGGAGCTAACTAGGGTACCCATGTAGGTCAAGCTCTACCATTCACATCATGTCACTTCTAAAAGCAACAAGAAGGTTTCGTGACAAGATAGAATGGGTTCGTACCTAAGGTTATAATGAAATAGTCATAAGGTCATGCAAAGTGGAAATGGATGTGAAGCCTAACCTATATGCCAGTTTAGACATAATACCTGAAATTGGCATGAACAGGTCAAAACCAGGGTCAAGCCGCGCTCAAAACAGACTCCTGCATCATCAAATTAGTTCAAAACGGTCCAAAATGGTCAGAAATAGTCAAAACTATAAAAAGTGGGTAAAAATTTTCAAAAAAATTCTATAAATAGTCAAAAAATTTAAAATTCCATATAATTTGAAATTTTTACCCATTTGAGCTCAAAAATTCCAACGCGAATTCTAGGAGCATCGTCCGGCGAAATTCAACACCATTTGATCTAGGTAACTCCTCATGTCCTCTTCGTATTTCATGCAAATTTTTTAAGTTTTCATGGTCCATTTAATTTTCTAGGCCATCCTACGTTGTGCGTTTCAGCCCACGCGAGTATCGGGGGTTTTTCCACGTATAGGGCTGGCCATACATGGAAAAAATGCCCAAACCCTTGCACATACGCGGCATTTTTGCAAATAGTCATGTATGAGGCTGCAAATGAGGTTTTCAAGGGCAAATAATAATCAAATCTCTTGTTTTTTTTGTAGGATGGTTTTAGAATGGAGGGAGAGGGAACATAGTGATGTGGAAGAGGCTGTACAAGGAGATTTAATGGCCCAACAAGCATTATGTCCATGTTGTTTTTATAAGTTTTGGTGTCTTTGCAGCCTGAGGACGAAACCAAGACTCCTCTAGATTGTAGTGGATCGCTGGGATCCAGAATCTGAGTATTTTCACATTGATGGGATGTCGCTCAGTATAGAAATTGAGGACATATACTTTATCACTGGATTATCCCAACGAGGAGAGGTGGTACATCTTCGATCTCATGGGCCAAGAGGTGGATTGACTATCAATGAGTACATTACGATGTACTTCTTTTCAAACACAGAAAAGGTTGGGAGTCAAATCCCAACAAACTCTATCCAGGTGCTGGGACTAAAGACCATACTATTGGCATTAGGTAGGATAGTTGGATCAGCTTCACTCCACCAAGCCTCTATGTTGCTAATGTTCTATGCAGTGGAGTGTATGAGACCCATAGTGTATGACTGGAGCACTGTGTTGTTGAGAAACATGAAGCAGCAGCTCAATGACTGCAAGATGGACAGGGTGAGAAACTTCGGTTTCGGCATCATACTGAGCATGTTCTTCTTTGAGCATGTACCACGACTAATCCCTAGAGTGGACATTCTTCCACAAGGAGTTCGATATTCGGCCCAACGAAATTTGGAAAATGTTATGCGTAGACTAGGCGGAGGTAGGGTGTCTAACCCCTACCCAGGAGACTTCTTTCCATGGTGGTGGAGGTAGATCATTGCCATCGATGACTACCCCTATGCAGGGATAGATTTCCATGGAGATCTGGACATGCCCCTACCACCAGGAGCGGCATATGGTGATATAGGTAATGAATCCCAAACCCACTTTTTAAGTTTTTTGTGTTTTTTGATAATGATTGACTCAAAAGACATGTTTCAGTGGTGTGATGACACAAAGTGACAATCTGTCATGCCTATGCAGATGTTGGACCATGACAACCGGATGTTTTCTTTCATCATAAACGGAGGGGAAGAGGAGAGGATATCATGGGTGTATATGTGAATCCATCACTCGAAAGCATTCACACAAACTTCATACGCTTGATGCACAGGGTACCCATGGTGCAACTCAAGGACTTTCCTGAAGCCATGCAGCGCCAGGTGGTTGGTGTACCATGGGCATGGGTTCGATTATTTTGACAGCTAGCTAGAGTCATGGTGTGCTAACACTATCAGAACCCCCCTCCTCCTCCTCGGGCTTAGAGACCTAAGAGTATTTCTTTTTGTACGACCATGTATTATATTTTGGTGGCTCGGAAGCCCCAATTTTGTATTATGACACTTATGTATTATGATGTCACATTTTGGATGTTAATGAAAAAATTTTATGATGATCGATTTTATTTATTTACATGTGTGTAAAAATGTATGTTTGTGATATGCTTATTTTCTATGAAACAAATGCCAATCTAACACATAGTTAGCGTATGAGTTAGCGGCTTGATTAAAAATTCTTGAAACATGAATGTATGTTATATTCTCAAATTTTCGTTCTAGCAATTTCACACATAAGAATATTTGTAATAAAATTGGATCACTAATACGACACAAGCCATTAAGCTGTGAAACCACTAACTATGAATCAAGACGTACCACAAGAGAGAGAACACCATGTGAAATGGCATCACGCAATAACTCAATAACGGCACTATATTCAGCAACATTGTTCGAAGAAGGTCGTAAACATATGCCTCCTAAAGACAATACTTGACCCGTAGGAGTATAAATCACCCAAGTAGCCAAACCTGAGTTTTGAGTGTGACGGCTAGCACCATCGGTGAATCCTATGTAAACGGAAGACTCCATCAACATCTGCCATAAGAAACAGAAGCTAATCAACAAACCTGATCACCATAAGAAAACCTAACTATGCAAAAAAATTGTACAATAATATACAACAATCAGCCCTAGGTGAAGATCATGTATAGTATTTTTTAAGATAGATCCCATTTCTAGGCTCCGCCAAGGTTGTCCCTTTGTAATCCACCAGCTGGGAGGCACCCTTCTCTAACATATGCTTGACCACGTAAGGACCATGCCACATGGGATTAAACTTCCCTGCCCCTAAGGGTTCTTTATCTTGATCCCACAAAAGGACAAAATCACCTTCACTAAACTTCCTCGGACAGACAGACTTGTCATATTGGACCTTAACGCAACGCTTAATTACACCTAGAGCCACTAAGGCATCTCAACGCTACTCATCAAGCTGCTCTAAGTGGACCAAACATTCCTCCAATGTGGAAGTGTCTGGTAAAAGCTCTATAGCTAACTTCAATGAAGGGATTTCGCATTCAACTGGCAAGATAGACTAAACCCCATGCACAAGCTGATATGGAGAGAAACTGGTCGCAGTCTTAACCGTAGTTCAATAGGCCCACAAAGCAAAATATAACATGGCATTCCAATTCATCTTGCTTTGTGTGATGGTTCATTGGAGAATGGACTTAAGTGATTTATTCACTTCTTCAACCTGTCCATTCGCCTGAGGGTAATAAGAATATGAGTGCTCCTGCTTATACCCTAACTTTGAATCCAACTCTTCCATCATTTTATTCTGAAATTGCCTACCATGGTCAGTGACAAGCTCTTTCAGAATGTCGAACAAAGTAATAATTTGATTGAAAATGAAATGTACGGCTGTCTCACCATCAAATTTAACTGTGGGCATAGCCTCTACCCATTTCATGAAATAATTAACAACCACTATAATGTGATGATGCCCCCTAGCCAAAGCTAGGTTGCAATCCATAAAGTCAAATCCCCACTTGGTGAAGGGATAGACAGTGATAATAGGATGTAACGGGACTGGATGTGAGCGCATATTGCATGCAAACACCTGGCGAGGGTGGCACTTCTTGACCGAATTAACACAATCTTTGAATATCGAGAGCCAAGAATATCCTACTCTCAAGATTTTTTAGGCTGTAGAAATCCCAGATAAATGACCACCACACGCCCCTCCGTGGCAATCATTCAGCAGAACCTTAACCTCATCAAGGGTTAAACAACGATGCAAAATGGAATCTACCCCACGACGGTACAAAGTGTTATCCACTATAAGGTAGTTCTTAACTACATGACATAATCGTCATCACTCATCCCATGAAAGGTGAGTAGGGACCTTCAACATTTGCAAATACACAATGATATCCCCATACCATGGGTACAAAGTTGAGATAAGGAAAATATGCTCATCGACAAATGTATCCTCATAAACCTCTTCCTCCTCCAAACTTGGAAAATCAGATATGAGCTCTGCAAAGATCAATGATTTCTTCGATTTCGCCGAAACAAATTCAAGATCGAACTCTTGCAAAATAACAATCCATTTATTGTATTTTCCCCCAATCATCCTTCGAGTGAGGATGAACTGAAATGGATTGATATGAGCTACAACCAAGGTTTGGTGAAGTAGAATGTAATGTCTCAATATATGAACTGCATGAATGGTGGCCAAGGCAAGTCTCTCCACATGGGAATAACGGATTTATGCATCAATAAGGTTTTGGCTCAAATAATATATGACATGCTCATGGAGATCCTCGTCCTCCTGAACCAAAACCATACCAATCGTCTCCATGCACGCAGCCACATAAATCAAGAAATCACAGCTATAGTCAGGTGGACTAAGCACGGGGGTCGATGCAAAGGCTTGCCTAAGAGCATCAAAGGACTCCTGGGCTCGCTCAGCCCAGCAAAAATTCATTTCCTTCTTTAAAAGATGCATAAAGCCTTTAGTCAAATTGGAAAAATTAACTACGAATCTCCACAAAAAAATTTCCATGCCTTGTAAACACTAAAGATGTCTAATATTATGTGAGGGAGACAATTGAAGTATTGCCTCGACCTTTAAGGGATCGACTCTTATACCCTCCCTGGATACGATGAACCCTAGCAAGCCACCAACAATCATGCAAAAGATGCACTTATGAGGATTTAACCGAACCTGGTAAAGGCAGCATCTTTCGAATACTAATCTCAAATGGTATGGATGATGCACTCTCAAACGAGAATGAGCAGCAAGGTCATCCAAATACACTTCGACAAACATTTTCAGATCTTGAAAAATTAAGGTCATAGCCCGCTGAAATGTAGCTCCAGCATTTTTAAGGCCGAAAGGCATCTTTCGATATGCAAAAGTACCCCAAGGAAAAATAAATGCAGTCTTATGTTTATCCTCAGGTTTGATCTAAATCCGATTATATCTGGAAAAACCATCCATGAAGGAGAATACCTCACTTCCCACACAGTCATCCACAATTTAATCAATAAATGGCGTGGGAAAATTTTCCTTAGGACAAGCATGATTTAAATCATGGAAATCAGTGCATATATGGATCACTCCCTGCTTCTTATCAACTGGAACAGGATTTGAAACCCACTCCATCAGGCAAATAGGATAGATAAAACCATCTTTTAATAGACTATCTATCTCATCCTTAATGGTGGGTGCTTTTCTAGGATTCACCGCAAGAAAACATTGTCGAACCAGCTGCGCATTCAGATAGGTCTTAATCTCATGTTCGACAATACGAGGGTCAATACCTGGCATTTCCTCGTATGACCAAGCAAAGATGTCACGAAACTATTTAAATAGCTCGGTATACTCCTTGATCTCATCAGGGGAACAACTCGCCCCAATGTAGACGTTCTCAACTTTGCCATGATTGTGAGAAATATTGATAGGAATAGTAGGTGACAAATTCTCCATGTTCCCATCAGCCATCTGACCAGGAGAGCTCAATGGAACCATGGGACTACCAATCTTCTCACTAATAATCTCCCTATAGTCGTCACGCTCCATACGATTGAGTTTAGGAACAAAATATGATCGATGATGTAATTCTTCCCAAGGCAGCACAACCCCAGACATGGCCCCAATAATGGCTTCATCCAATGGAAAAGCATCGTCAAGGAAATCATGTGCGTGAGAGGACTCAACTACCCATGCAGGTAGCACATAAAATTCCTCCTCCTCCATCCGCAAAGAGGAAGGACTAGGCTCTGCAACTTGACCAAGATTTTGTTGATATGATACCATCATTGCAAGAAATGGCACATCCATTTCGATAGTTCCAATTGAAGGACTCGATGAAGGAAGAATCCAAGGATATTCCATATGGGTAGTGTGAAAAGACACCAAATTCAACGAGGACAAAGCCCCACCAAAACTAGATCCGATCATAAGAACGGGCACAAGACAACTAAAGATTCCCATAAGAGATGGATACATACCCACACCCACATTTCCAGTTGTCGGCTGAGAATGATCGATAATCAGGATAGAAGCTCCTGATGATGCATTAACACTTGGATTATGGAATGGTGTTTGATCAATCATAACGATATTCCCATTAAATGGAAAGCATACCACTCAAAAGAGAGAAGAGGCTATCGCTTGCATACTATACATCCAATTTCGACCCAACAAAATATTGTAGTCAAGGGACGCACCAACCACCTCAACCTCTATCGCGATAGTCTTCCCTCCCAATTGGACCTTAAGAGTAGGAAGAATCCCATGCAGCTAAAATGATCTACCATCAAAAGTCGTAAACATAGTAGTAGATTGAGACAACTTGGGAGAACCCAAACCCTTCCAACATGACAAAGACATCACGGAAGTAGTAGCGACTTCGTCAATAATAGTGCATTTGACAGTCATATTAAGACACTCTACATGAATCAAAAGAGACACATAGTAAGGAAAGCGAGGTTGTATTCCCATGGTTTCAAATTTGATAATGGAAGAAGAGTGATCATCCTCAACCCCAAGAGCAGAAAGCAAGGCTCTCCTCTGCGGAGGACAAGTCTAAAGTACTTCAAGCATGGACATCACTTAAGGATTTTGTCCCAAATCCTCGACAATGGAATAGTTATGGGTGACTCGGGCATTAGGATTGTGTCGTGAACGCTTTGGGACTCCCTTAGGAATGTGAGGTGCAACTTCAAGTTTATTCATAGGTTTTTCGATACGCAAAGGGCTCTCGGGTGTAGCGGGTTCCTTTCCAAGGTCCGGTTGTGACGAACCATAATCTTTCGCACGAGTCACAACCTTAGTAGCGCATACCATGTTAACGCAACCATGACCAGTATTGGCCTCCGGTGGATTTTGATCTCCACCCAATGCACAATGAGGATCAATGGTCCTCAAGTTCATATTTTTATTGTTGGGTAAAGGATTAGTTAGCATGGCTGGGCCCTGTGCTATGAACCTCAAGGCATATTCCATATGAGGGAAAAAGTGAGTGAGGTGTTCCTCCTTACATAAATTGCAAGGAAACTTTACCTTACGTTTAATCTACTTGTCCCCCCCAGCATTACGAGTGTTTTTATCATTATAATTAGCATTTTTGTTCTTGTTCCCACCCTTATGATTATTTTTCCCTTTTTTCTTATTCCTTCCAGGCTGCTGGTTACCTTTCTGGTTCGACGATTTCATGGAAAGTACACTCGCCGTTTGCGTAGGTTAAGACGAAGTTGTGGCTTGTCCCTGTTATCACCTAAGCTGTACTTAGTGGTTTTTTATCAAGTGATCCTGGTGAACCGGACAAAGATAACTTGTTCGAAATTCAGGAGACCTTCAATCTTACTTCTGGGAGGTGCTTATTGTATTATATCACATGTTCATACCCCCATGGGGGAATTGTAATAAATGTTCTAGCATGATATTGTCTGTAAAAGACTCGGTCTCTTTGAATTTATTTGTCAATCCAATCATCCCAGGGTGTTTTTTCCCTTGGTTATCATTGGCTGTTGAATAAACGACTAATAATTTCTGAGTTTTTCACTCCATACCTCCAAAGTTGGGGTGGTTGGCTTGACATTTAGGATTTTTGAGGTTATTAGAGTCTATGTGTCAATGTATAAACATTCTAAGCATCATGGTTGAGTCATATGAACATGTCTAAGTCCCCCTAGGTTTTTTCATTTTTTTAAATTTTAAATTTTTTCCGTCTTTTTTATTAAAATTTAATTTTTCCAAAACTTAGGCTATTTTTTAATACTTTAATTGGAAAAATTGGTTTTGTAATAAAAGTGGGCCAAATAATTAGTTTCAGTCTTGTAGGTACTCATTTTCAAGCTAAGAGCACCATGTAAACCCATGGACCCACTTTTTTTCAGGTTTTGAGTGATTTTTCATCACTCAGGTCAAAAAACCCCAAAAAATCAATTATTGATGATTTTAATTAATAAATTGATGAATAATGGAGCAAATCCAAAATCCTAGATCATTGGACTCTCAATCGATTTGATTGAAATTAGTTAGATCTGAACCAGATTGACTAGATCTAACAAATCCTTGACTGAAGGAGTTGATCTGCACAGATCCAGAGTTGATCCTCAAAATCCTTTATCGGGAATTGTGCCCTCCCTCTCTCCTCCACACGTGTGGGCTCTCTTGGAAGCTCTGTGGATTGATGTTTCAGTATGTGGGTTGATGTGTCAGCTCAATAAGCCCCCCAATTGAAAAGTAGGCTCAATTCAACTTCATATCAGCATTGATTAACACTCCCTCAACTACAGTGGTCTGTTTCCTTGGGATTTGTGCCCCTTTGGGATGGATCTCATGTTTTTTGTATAAATAAAGCTCAAGCTTCCTCTTCCAAGATAGTTAGAACTGATATTGAGGCGTTGTTGCTTTTGTACTATGTTATTGTTTATTATTCTGGAATAAAGAAGCTTTGGAGGCAAGATCTATGATGTAATGCTCTTCATGTGTGGATGGTGATTGTCAAATGCTTATGAGGTATAATCTGTGTTATTTATCATTGCTTTTGCTGGTTAATTATTGGCCTTGAAGGAGATAGATCCCTCCTATTAGGGTAATATTTTATTCTAGTTTTATTTATGCTCTTATTGCTGCTTGTTTCAGATCTTTTGGAGTCGTATGTATTTTAAGTTTAATTGCATGCTTTCCAATATCTCTTAGAGCAGCACCTATGTTTTAACCATCTGTTTGTGCAAGGATTTCTAAGTTGTAGGTGATATCTCTTGTAGAAGAGATTGAGCTGGTTTGCATCTTCCTCATCTTCAAGATCTGCTGAATGACATAGTCCGTCGGTGTTCCACCAAAGAAGACTCCAAAGCCCAACATTCCCAAGCTTCCAGCAGTCTTTCTCTCTCTTTCTCCTTCAAAAAAACCAATTTTCTTAACTAGTTACTGTGTTCTAAAGCTTTGTTATCATTTAAATCTGTTATATAAAAGTAAAATCTACATATATCTGCTATTTCAAAGCTCATAGTCTAGATCTCAATTCTGAAAAGTATCATTAAGCATTCCAGATCTAGCATAAGGAAATCATCTATTTTGCATGGCAAGTTAAAGAAAATCAGTAGGTTGCATGCTCTAGATTTCCTTTTATGTTTTAAAAAGATTAAATCCAAAAATCAGTGCATATTTCACTGGCTGCACAAACAGCAAGCCCAGATCCCAAGGAAAGCTTGCTTTCCTTGGTTCCTTTTTCACCTATTCAGCTAGTTTTAACTTAATCTTTTTTTAGTTAAGGTAGGCTGATCCAAAGGTACTCTTAAAGTGATTTTGGGCATATTTTATTCTAACATGACTGATTTTTTTTATCAAGTGTAACAGAAAATAAAGGAAGCTGATGTTCGAAAGCGGCCTCGGGAGCATTCAAATCCCCCCAAGGGTCTCCCCTTTCACTAAAATTTAAAAATTTTGGAAGGTTGTAAAATCTTGGTTTCATCCCGTATAAGGACCAAGAGGTTTCTGATATTTTAGTTTTCTAATATTGTAACCAATAATAATAAAAGAAATTCTTTTTTGAGTAGGCTCTTTCGAGCCTGCTACCCATCCCCCAAGGGGGATCTGCAAACGTTTCACCTTTTTTCATTTTTCCATTTTTTCTGCTCTAGTTTGGTACTGACATGCAGGATTGTATACTTTGATATAATTTTTCATTATTCCATACTTTAATTTCAAAAGTAATCAAACTACTGACCCCACGACTTCCTGATTGACCCGCAAGGGGAAAGAGATGCGTGGTAGGACTAATTAGAAAACCAGCGTTGTGTATCTTTGATTCCTTCTTCATCAATTGTTTCATTAGTGATAATCAAATTAACCCCTCCTTGATTTCCAAATTGAGATCCACTTGGATCAAAAGAGGTTCTTGGAGGGTTTTCTTTTTAACAAGAACACCTATCTTAAAATATACTAAAAATAACGAAGACTCCAGTGTGTATGCTTTGTACTTGGCTGCAGTTCATCCGATCAGTCAAGCTGCATCAAAAGAACTTGAGTGACTAGATTAATTAGTATTCACCTGTCACGTCCCCGTCCCTCAACCGGCGAAGAGGACGCGACGAACACATCAACACAACCGAGCAAATGGCCCCAAGAACATAATCAAATAAATCAATGCTGGACATAAAATTTACAAGCATACACAGATGCAAAACTCTTCAATCATACAGCGGAAGCAACACAAATACATTCCAGCATTTAACATCAATATAAATTATAGAGATGCAGTAAACAACAGCACTTATCTTTTGATGAAGAATTCACCCGCAACCAGCTACGTCGCTGCAACGTTCCACCCAACCATAGGCCAGCTTGCTCATCAATCTCTTAGCAACACTGCCACCCCCGAGCTGGGCATTATTCCTCCGGAATAAGGGTCAATTGCAGGCTGATACATATCCAAGGGGCACAAACAACAAACCAACACAGCTGGGTTTCACAGGCTTTCAACAACCATGCCAAGCCAGCACAGTCCGAAGGCTATCCATTGCACTCAGGAAACCAATCAGCTGTCACAGCCTAAAATAGGACAAAGGAATTCTGAAGCGACATACAAAAAATTCCCAAACGTAGCAGCAAACACACTTACAACAGGGAAAAATCAACAGTTCGTCCAAGGCAATTGAGCCACGGGAAGACTCACACGGTCCACGCTGCAAAACAAATTTACAGACTCCCAGCCTGGGCGTGGGTAATAATCAACGCAGAACCCACAATTCGACCCATGGGGAAAGGATTCAGCCACTCCATTCACCAATCCGCAGAGGAAAACGACGTGGGTAAAACCCAGGAAATTCCTGTGCGCAAAAATGAGAAACAGGAGGGAAATCCTCTGCATGAGAATGCACAACAGTCAGGAGGACGCGAATTGCAAGTGCCTGAGCGTTTAGCAACTTGTGGAGAGGAAGAAAATGCCTGCGTGAGACCAAAATCGCCCAGGGCCTGTGCGTGAGAAGGGTCCAAAAACAAAATCGTGGTGAGAGTGAACTGACCAGGGAAGAGTGCGTGAGGGAGAAGAATGGGAAGACGTGGGTGGAGTGGGCATGTGGGAAAAGGACTGATAGTCCTGCCACACCCACCACCAAGGAAATAACTGCCTCAACCACTCAGCCATAACTCCTCAACCACCAGCTGAAGCATTAAAGAGGTTGACAAGGGAAGATGGAAAATCAACAAGGTGACAAAACATGGGTTTTTCCCCCATAACCAAGGTTTGACATCCCCCACCCCTTAACCTTTGGAACCATGCCCTTTTCATTCAACGTTGCACTACCATAGCTGGTTGTGGTTTTAGTTTATTTGATGTGCGTGTTTACATGATGCCAAATTACAATGTGCCTTATAGCACAGCGTACCATCGGCAATTATCCCTATTGCCGAAACATAGACAACAAAATTGATGGTGGGGCTTTTGCCTTGAGCTCCTCACCACGATTAATTACAATATATACATCATGCAAACGGGGTTGAAACCGGGGACATTACATCACCTCCAAAATTGACAAACCATCAGGAGAAAAATCCAACGCCTTGAACAAACTGTAAGCAGTGGCAAAATACCCAAAGGAGCGGGAACAACTGGAAAGTGACCTCGAGGCGTCAATCTCTGTCACACCCTGATAGGTGCGTTATGAACAATAGTCTCTGAGACTCTATTCCAT
>LPNX010957630.1:12809-40463 GCA_001517045.1 Pseudotsuga menziesii | reverse complement strand
TCAAGAACAAGGTGACAGCCTTGACTCGAGACTTGCCCCCAAGGACACACCGAGTGGCTTGAAGATTTATGCCACGTAACCCAGGTGTGTGAAAGGCGGCAACACTTTTTGGCACCATTGCCAGGGATAAATATTTTTATTCCCAATCTTCTTTTTTGTTTTTGCTTCGTTTGATGAATGCTTAGAGTAGATCTTTAAATTTCATCTAGTGACTCCACTGACCGTTTTTAGTTTTTTTTTAATTTTTTACAAAGAAAAGCAAAAAATATTTTTGTGAGAGTTCTGAAATGTATATTTTTATTCTCACATGGTGACTCCATTGAAGGGATAAAACCCTGCTTTCTCATAAATTTGTTGAGACTTGTTGTGTGTAGATGAGCTCATACGACATAGTAAAACCTTAAAATGTTCATTATTTGACAGCTTCGCTTCAGTACAAAATACATGGTTGATATATGCTATGCATAGGCCATTATGGATGATGAAGATTATGGTGCTCTAATTTCTAATGCATATCCTTCCATCAATTTCTCGGGCATCCCGGGGTTTCCTAACTATGAACCATATCTCCAGGATGAAAGATATTCCTAGGCTCCGCCCTTTTATGGAAATGGTGATTCAGTTGTTTGTCACATCATATTTGTTTTTGCATTTGTGACAAAAATCAACATACTTCATGGGGATAATGTGATGTGAATCTTTGCTCATTCTTTGAAAAATAAGGTTTGGACATGGCCTTGTGGTCTTCCTGGTAAATGCATTACCTCCCATGGAGATTTGTATGCTATGTTTTTTGAGAGGTGGCATGATGGTGAGGGAGATATGATGACGGTTGTAGAAAGGGCCCTCATCTACCTAAATGAGATAAAGGAGCCCATGACTTCCATTGTAGATGAGGACACTCAGGATGATCCTATTCAAGAGCTTCAGGAGGAGCCCATGATTGAAAAATTGTTCAAGACTCTCCTCATGTCACCATAGATGAAAACATTGAAGATTTGAGATATTCTCAGGTGTGTTGCAATTCTGATATTTTTCCAGAAATCCCTCTAGAGGAACCCACTGAGTAACACATCCTAAGGGATTCCATTGAGTATGTTCAAAAAGTTTCCTTGATTGAAGATAGTAGTGAAGATCCTTTTCATGATATCATAACAGAATCCTATAAAAAAACTTATGATAAGATCAGTATGGTGTGTGATGACACTATACCTTGTTCTCCATATAATGATGACAGTCTGGAAGGTTTACTGCCTTATGACCTTTTTTTGAAGAAGATGAGGATGAAAATGAGGACAAGTAAAACTTGGAGCATGACACAAGTGACGAAGACTCCCTTATCTCCGACAAAGATATTGATGAGGAGTCCTGGACATTCATGGAAAATCCAGTCTATGACATGAATAAAGAGGAAAATAATGAACCAGAAACTTTTGATGGTTTTGTTGATTCTCCTGTCTATGGCATGTCTAAAGGAGAGAGCATGGACCTTATGGCCTTGGGAAACCTTGATATGGAAAAGGAGTATGCAGTTTATCCATATGATCAGTCTATCCCATATATTAGTATCAGTAATGAGGACAAAGAGAAGTTGATATCAAAACTTGATATCAACAATGGGGAATCCATCACATATGACATGGATGAGAGTGATGACTATTGGAATTTCATAGATAATACAACTTGTGAAAATATTATTAATAATTCCATCCATGGTATGTCCAGCAAGTGAAGTGTCTATTCAAAAATTTGTGGAATTCCAATATATGATACGTCCATAGAGGGGAGCACGGATCTGGATGCCTAGGAAAACCTTAGTATGGAAGAGGAGCATTCAGAATTTTCACGTGATCATTCAGAATCATATCATGCAGATCCGCACAAGGGTATCAGTAATGAAGACATTGAGAAATAGTGTTGTGAAAATTCAGATGTGATGCAGTCAATGGAATATCAGTCTCAGCCATATTTTTCACATATAGAGATTCCTTATGATTTGGAGCTACTTGGGGCTTGTGCAACAAGTTATCATTTGATAAGCCCCGGTGATCGGTATGATGATGTAGTCAGTCTGCCTCATCATTCTGATTTTTATATCGGTCATATCCATTCATGGATAGAAGAAACCTGCATGAGCACATACAACTTGGGGAAGAATTTTTATGAAATCATTCATGCCTATGATCTCCCATCCATCCCACCCTTTCTAAATCATCACGCAGGTTTGCAATTTCTGAATAAGGTATCATTACTTTGGCTGGTATCATTAAATTTTTTATGTTAATAAAATGCTTAAGTGGTTACATTGGATTTTTTATTACACCTAACCTTTTTATATCATGCTTAGAGTAGGAAAATAAGTTCCTAAAAGAGAGCATTTACTTTCTGCATTTATGTTTTGTACTTAGCTATAATAATAATAAAATCATTAGTTAATTACATTTATTTGTTTAAATAAATCAGCTTAATGGTTCATTTGGTTTTTATATAAAGCTTGTGCTACAGGGTATGTAAACAACAGATTCTAGTGTTCTCGATCCTCTCCTTGCCTTAAAGACCAGATCGAGCACATGTCCCACAGTTGGAGCCAGAATGTTACCAGCTAAGTTGTACTTAGTGGTTTTTTATCAAGTGAGCCTGGTGAACCGGAAAAAGATAACTTGTTCGGACTTCAAAATACCTTCAGTCTTACTTCTGGGAGGTGCTTGTTGTATTATATCACATGTTCATACACCCATGGGGGAATTGTAATAAATGTTATAGCATTATAGTGTCTGTAAAAGGATCAGTCTCTTAGACTTTATTTGTCAATCTGATTAGCCCAGGGTGTTTTCTCCCTTGGTTATTATTGGTTATTGAATAAACGACTAATAATTTCTGAGTTTTTCACTCCATTCCTCCAAAGTTGGGGTGGTCGGCTTGACATTTAGGCCTTTTGATATTATTAGATTCTATTTGTCAATGTATAAACATTCTAGGAATCATGGTCAAGTCATATTAACATGTCTAAGTCCCCATAGGGTTTTTTCATTTTTTTTAATTTTTAATTTTTTTAGTGTTTTTTATTAAAATTTAATTTTTCCAAAACTTAGGCTATTTTTTAATAGTTTAATTGGAAAAAATGGTTTTGTAATAAAAGTGGGCCAAATAAGCATTTTCAATCATGTAGGTGCTCATTTTCAAGCTAAGAGCACCATGTAAACCCATGGACCCACTTTTTCAGGTTTTGAGTAATTTTTCATCACTCAGGTCATAAAACTCCAAAAAATCAATTATTGATGATTTTAATTAATAAATTGATGAAAAATGGAGAAAATACAAAATTCTAGATCAATGGATTCTCAGCCGATTTGATTGAAATCAGACAGATCTGAACCAGATTGACTGGATCTGAAAAATCCTTGACTGAAGGAGGTGATCTGGATAGATCCAGAGTTGATCTTCAGCATCCTTTATGGGGAATTGCGCCCTCCCTCTCTCCTCCACACGTGTGGGATCTCCTGGAAGCTCTATGGATTGATGTGTCAGCCTATGAGTTGATGTGTCATCTCAATCATCCCTTCGATTAACAAGTAGGCTCAGTTCGGCTTCATATCAGCATTGATTGACTCTCCCTCAGCTGTAGTGGTCTATCTCCTTGGGATTTGTGCCCCCCTTGGGCTGGATCTCCTTTTTTTTGTATAAATAAAGCTTAGGTTGCCTCTTCCAAGCTAGTTATAACTATGATTGAGGTGTTGTTTCTCTTGTACTGTGTTATTGTTTATTATTCTAGAATAAATAAGCTTTGGAGGTAAGATCTATGGTGTAATGCTCTTCATGTGTGGATGGTGATTGTCAAATGCTTATGAGGTATAATATATTTTATTTATCATTGATTTTTATGGTTAATTGTTGGCCTTGAAGGAGAGAGCTCCCTCCTATTAGGGTAAGAATAAAAGAAATTCTTTTTTGAGTAGGCTCTTTCGAGCCCACTCCCCATCCCCTAGGGCGTATCTGCAAACGTTTCACCTTTTTGCGTTTTTCCCTTTTTTCTGCTCTAGTTTGGTACTAACATGTAGGATTGTATACTTTGATATAATTTTGCATTATTCCATACTTTAATTTCAGAAGTAATCATACTACTTACCCCACAACTTCTCGATTGACCCACAAGGGGAAAGAGATGTGTGGTATGACTAATTAGAAAACCAGTTTTGTGTATCTTTGATTCCTTTTTCATCAATTGTTTTGTTAGCTATAATAAAATTAACCCCTCCTTGATTCCCCAATTGAGATCCACTTGGATCGAAAGAGGTTCCTGGAGGGTTTTCTTTTTAACAAGAACACCTATCTTAATATCTACTAAAAATAACGAAGACTCCAGTGTGTATGCTCTGTACTTGGCTATGGTTCGTCCGATCAGTCAAGATGCATCAAAAGCACTTGAGTGACTAGATTAATTATTCTTCACCTCCCAAATTAACAAACCATCAGGTGAAAATCCAACGCCTCGAACAAACTGTAAGCGGTGGCAAAATACCCAAAGGAGTGGGAACAACTGGAAAGTTACCTCGAGGAGTCGATCTCTGTCACACCCTGATCAGTGCGTTATGAACAATAGTCTCTGAGACTCCATTCCAGCCCAAAAACACCTTGTGGGTAGCCATGAAATTTCACTTTTGGACATACTCCAAGTACCCCTCGAGTATATCTGGAGTCCCCTTTTCACCTAATTTAATTCATTCACATTCCACATTAATTTAAAATCTACCAAGAGACATTTGCAAAACATTATTTCAAGCGCATGCAAGCACATTATTTTCTCTATTGAATCCATTTAAGACACTGGTGATTTATTTCTTTTGATTATATATATATTGAGTGTCATTTCTGTGCTTATGCTTTAAATCTTGCATCTTGTTATCTTTTGTTTCCACTGGTTAATTTCAAATCTCCTAAACAACTTAATCAATATAACACTATCACACTAAGTAATTAGCCTTAGTAACTTAATAGGGTCTACCCCCCTTGGCTTCGTTAGGAATTGAGCCTAAATGGAAGAGCCAAGAACAAGGTGACAACTTTGACTCGATACTTTCCCCCGAGGACACGCCGAGTGGTTTGAATATTTCTGCCATGTAACCCAGGTGTGTGAAAGGCAGCAATAGTCCCAACATAGATTGATTAATTGACAATTGGCTCACTTGTTTCACAACCGAATCCGTAGGTTTGGAACTTGTACAACCCACAATTCCATCAGCATGTGGTCCAGGCTTGATCTTGGGATCAAAACTAGATCATGGAGCATTAGGTATAATCTCATACAAAAGTCCAAATTGAGAATAGATCAAATCCAACTCTTGTTCCCTAAAGATTGCTTGTTCCTCATTTTGGACTCTGGATGTAGAAACATCCTTGACGATGTAAGGTAACAACAAGTTGAGGAACCACTCAAGGAGAAATTTTGGTGGTTTAAAGGCTTTAATCAACCACCTCCGTCTACGCCACTCTTGAATATGATCCGAGATATGTGTGGCTTTGTCTTGCCGAAATGTCGACAAGAGCTCGGTACCAACATCATAACGTATGGGTAGTTGAAAGTGATTGAGGAAAGTCATGGCAAGGTCATAAAATAAAGTGTATGCCCCCCTTGGTAACTCCATATACCATTTCACTGTAGGCCCGGTGAGGGTGCGTTGAAATAGCCTCAAACTGATTGAATCTTCATGTAAGGAATTGGAAGAGCACCAAAGGTGAAAAGTAGTGACATGCTCACTAGGATATTCTGCAGCTTTTCCCTCGAACTTGGGAATGTCTAAAGGAAGCTTGTTAGGGACGACTGGCCAGGCTGGGTCATGAGATATCGGATTGTTCATAAGTCTTGATAAGTCAAGTAAGTTCAACGTTGTGAGGAAAGGGAGCCTAGGTTGAGCCAGTCTATACCATGCTCCCTAATAGTTCTAGTTCATGTAAGGCTGAATGATATAAATATCATGGCCTTGGACATAATAACCCCCTCCCTTTTGACCCATATAGGGATGCATGGAAGCATTTTTATGTGGTGTACCTTGATTATGCGATGCTACAAAGCCATAATTGGAAGAGTAAGCAGGTTGTTGATACCCGTACCCATAGGGTTGATAGTTCTATTCATACTCTGGTCCATAAGACTGTCCATGAGAAGCTCCATAAGGTGTCCCATGGGATGTCCCATGAGAATGTCCATAGTTAGGGATATGGGGAACTCCTTGATATGGACCATAAGATAATCCAGAAACAATGATATGACCTCCCGACACAATAGGAGGTACTTGACTCTGAGATACTACCATGTGAGCAGTCGTAGTACGAACATGGCTAGTAGTGATATTCCGAACCGAAGGACCACGTGAATGAGGGCGAGGAAGGGTTGTCAAAAATGAATTCAAAGGAGTAGGTTTTGAGGATGAAGGGACATGTGAAGGGATGTAAGTGGTGTTCCCAATGGTCACTCATTTCGGTTCTGGTATCTGCATATGGTTACTAACACTAGTTCTAGGACGGGCATGTGAAGTTGATTCCACCACTGGGATGGAAGCTGCAATGTGACTAGTGCTCCCAAATCTCTTCGCATGGAAAATACTAGGAGTGCCCCCAAGCATAGTGCTAGGTTCAACTTCTGACTCGACATGATGTGCCAGATCGAGTGCAGTGATATCAGACATGCCATAACGAACATGACAAGTGCTTGTGGGTTCATAGTGAGTCTCGTCATCTGGTAACCAATACCGGTGACCTGTGAATGAAGGATCATAACCAAAATGTGAAGGTATTTCCAGTGAAGGATCATATACGGGAGTAGGATATTCATCCCCAACCTCGTGAGGTGGAGAGGACATCTCAGGAATCTCATCCTCATGATCTCCCATCGTGTGTGGATCAAAGTGAGAAGTAGTCCACCTGAACTATCTATTTCTCTCTCCCAAAGGAGGAGGAGACATGGAAGGCAGAAGTCATGCTAAACAATGAGAACGGTGAAGTGTCGCACCCGAATCCACAATGACTCAAAAAATGAAAAGACTCGATCTAATTATGCAAACCCTAGGCAAACTAGTGTGCACAGAGCATACACCTATAAAATGTAAATCCAAATCACAAGAAAACAAGGGTAGGATATGTGAGCTCCCGAATGAAGCAGGTATGTCTCTCCTAGGAGAGGCTTGAGACTCACATACACAACAAGCAGATGTTCGTAACCAATTATAGTGGCCCTCAGCTTCAACACATATAGATATTGTGTTGTCTGACCCCTACCTGGCTAGGACACCTGCAGAATAACCTTTATGAAGTACCCCCTCGATAACCTAGGTAAGGAAACTAAGGTCACCTCAATATATTCAATGCTCAATCAGACAGTTGCAGGCAAGATTGACCATATGGGCAAGGTAGAAAAGCCCGAAACTCTCAAAAGATCCCCCAGATACAAATACAATCCTGGAAATATCTTTGGTGCTACTCAGTTACAACCAGGGGTCATCCCAATCATAACCAATCACACTGTTGCATGCTTAACTCCCTTGTAAGAGGAGGATCCTAAGAAACACTAATTATATCAAGGAATTTCACACTCTCACTTGGATAGACACATAAATTTTTTCGTTTAGTGGCCTTGGAGAATTTACTCACAATGAACTATTCCAAGACCCTAAAACCTAATCTTGTTGGTGCACCCTATAAAAGAAAAGAGTTTAATTCATTTTATTATGCGTTGATTTTAATTGTCTTATTACTCAAAAGGGAAAATGGTCGTGCAACTAATGATGTTATGATGCAACAAGAAGTAAAATGCACACCTAATAATCAATGCAAATGCACTGTGTCAAATGAAAAATGGGGTAGGCTACTATGTGAAGTGCAAAATTTTCCTTCAAATGAATATGTAATCATTCCTATATGAAAATCTGACTAATATTCTCCAAGCAAACCTAATGCAAGTACCATGTAAATGCAAAAATGCGAACAATGCATAATGATGCAAAAAGCAAATGTTTTTGTATTTTTTGAATTAAATGAGATAAAAAGAAAAAGTATGACTCTACAACCCCCAGAATCTGCAAGCACTACCAGACAGCACCCAAGCAAAGTACCAAGGTAAAAGAGACCTAATGCACTAATCCCAAAACAAAAAATAGAAAATGAAATGACAAGAACATTTTCAAAAATTTAAACTAAAAAGCGTCTTTGGTCAGAAACAGAGGTGTATACAAACTCCAGAAGCATCCAAGAAGACTCAATAATCATCCAAAATCACCCAGCAACACTTAATCTTCCCCAAAAAGGAAAACCTCGGGGAATATGTGACTATTTGCAGAAAATCTGCATATATACGCGGCTATTCCAGGAAAACCCGCGTGTACACGCGACTGTGAAGGAAAAACCCGCGTATAGGAAGAAAAAGAGATAAAAAAGAATGCAAATAGACAAGATGAGACAAAATTTACTCCTATCAGACACTACTAGGAAAACATGCCCCTAGACCCGACTCAAACACAGAGAAATCAGAGCAATTCAAGAACATTAAATGTCGATAAAATCCCCAAAGGAAATGACTAGGAACTCCCTAGTATGTTGCCAATTCTGTTACGGAGAAAAATTCCTATGGATTAGGGTACTACAGCAGACAGAATAACCACAGAAATCAATCCCTTCCCAATATGCAAGAGAAATAAACAATCTAACACTAAAGGATCTCAAAACATACCTTATTCTGGATGGTTGATGTAGATCCCCGTTCAGCTTTTCCAATCCCGCTTGTGCTAGCAATTTGCTCTCTCAACAATCAGCAAACAAGACAAGCATGCTGTATAATGGTGTTAGATCTACTCTAGCATATATATTCAATAATGTATAAGCAATTAAAAACATACATGGATTCAACATTCATTTAAATGCACATCATTGGACAGGAAAAGATATTTCTATTAGTATAAATCAGAGATTACAAGAATGACAACCTTTTTCGGCACGTCTGCGAACCGAAGAAACTAGGTCCTCCACCACCTCAATCCTCCATCTCTTGATAGCAAGATCACAAGAAAATCCAAGCTTGGGAAGAACACCAAGTGCTCCAAGGGACAAAGGGATGCAGACTCAAGTATAGCCTACGGCAACAATGGACTATAGTTTTCTTGCTCTTCAAAACCTCCTCTTTCAATGTATCCAAAGGGTTCCTTATATAGTGCTTCAATGGGATAATGGAATTTCAAATCCGAGAAATCTCAAGGAATATGGAAGGCCAAGAGACAAGTGACTCATATCCACATTAAGGAAAACTCTAAAACTATTTGGGCTTTTGCACACATCCCGATGTACGCGGGTTTAAGGGTCATAACCGCGTATATACGCGAGAAAGGGTTTAAAAGTCATGTATGGCAAATAACATGTGTTTTTAGGGATGGTCATGGAAACATCAAAGGTACAAAAATAGTCCATGGGATACAAAGAGTCTGTAGAGGGACAAGGAAGGCCATAAATATGTGATCCACCATGTGTGGTAAAATCAGTTGTAATAGTCGGCCTTTGTTCTTTGTGGTGTTCTTTCTTCTTTTTGCGTTTTCTTTTTCTTTTGTGTCTATGTTGGTCTGTCTATTGTTCTGCCTATGGTTCTATAAGTGGTTGATTTCACTGTGGTTGGTTTCTCAGCTGCTGATCTCCATTGGTTGGTGGAATTTCTAGTTGATCTTCTTGGGTGGAACTTGCAACTCGGTGTGTACCTGGGGGAGTTGAAATAGGTGGTTCAGGGTATGGAAAAGTTTCTGTATTGGGAGGTGGTGGTGGAGATGGTGAATGGTCTAGTGTAATTGCTGTAGTGGGCATATTTTGAGTCAACAGTGGATCTTTGACTTCTGGTGGTGAATTGGTTGGGTCATTAGAGAATAGGTTGTCGATCACCTGGTTGATTGCTAAAATATCTTCCTTGTTATCTTCTTTCACGTCTCTTGCGGGTTCATTGCCATGGTAAGGGATTTGAGACATCTGATGGGGTAAATGATGAAGTGTGGCTTGCGATAATTTGAGATGTCCTTTCAGGTTTCCTTAAGAATATGGACTTGATAGTTCCCACATATCTTAGTTTATGGGGTATTTGGCCGATTTTCTGAGAGAGGATCTGGCGTGGTGAACTAGATTCAATTAGTGGAAATTTGGTGGTAATTTTTTGAATAGAGATGAGTAGTTTGGGTAGTTTTTAAATGAATACCTAGAAATCACCATCATGTTCGAATCGTTCTTTTAGTGTCTCTAGCATAGCATTCTTACAGAGGTCGACAGGGCTTATGGTGGGTAGCTATGGGGTATCTTCTTGTGTGATCTGGGTTGGGGATGGGGGTGGGGGTGTAGAGACTAGATCAAAAATGTTCTCATCGACTGAAGTGGTTGTAGTTTTTAGATTTTTCAATCTTCCTTGCTTTTCTCCTACATCAACAAACTGCTTGAATTGTGTTTCAACCGAGATTTTATTTGTTGCGGCCTCTTCTATGATGTCAACAGCTGTAGCCAACATTTCTTCTTCGTCTTCTGATTCATATAGGATAATCTTACACTTCCCCTTCCCTTTTTCCTGATTTTCCTTCCTTTTCCTTGAGGCTATTATCTCCTTTTCTATTTTCCTTAAGTTTTCTTTTTTCATAACATATTCAATATCTTCTTCTATTTTCTCTTCTTCGTCCTCTTGTCGGTGAGCCGGGATGATATTTTTTTCTATTGGTATAGCCACCTAATGTTCAGTTGGTGTGCTTCCCATTTGGATAGGTTGTGGCACAGTTGTGAGTTGAAGTCTGTTGGTGTCCTCTGCTGGTATGTCTTCTGACATGAAGGTACCGATATATAAGCAGAGTTCGTAGTCCTCCTGTTTTTCCTGGTCAATCAAGGGTTCTTCAATTGGTTGGTTTATTTCTTTATCCCTTGCTGGGATCGATAGCATAGTTTTGGATTTTCGAGCTAATTCTTGGAAAGACTCTTTGACTGTTGGATAATATTCGAGAAGTTTTGCTTTTTCTTTTTCCCCCTGCATGTACCAGACTACAGTTTTGTCGAGCTCTAATTGAATATGTGCATTTTTTGGTAGACTTCTTCTGATGTTCTGAGGGACCCTCCATCTGGTTGTCTGGACCTTTAAAGTTTGGAACCAATTTTCCTACATTACTTTTCCATTTGCTAGTTCTTTCAGCATTCCATTCTATGAAAATGGTTTCAACCTCCACATGTGATATTTTCTGGGTTCTTGGAACTGCTTATCTCCAACCGCACATAAGTGGTACATGGCTCTCCAAATTATTAGTGATGGGAACCTGATATTTCCAGCCAACTCTTGGCATTTCTCACATATGGTATGGAACCATGTCGGTGGCATACTGCCCAATGATAAACTTTCCTTGTTCCTACTATTGTGTGGACTGCTTCCATCATGTCTAGCTTCATATCACTCACTCGACCTGTAGGGGTGAGTCCTGTCGCGCTTATTTTGGCCACAATTTGCGGTGTCCAGGCTTGTATTTGACTTATCATTAGCCCTTTCAAGTTCTTCACTATTGGTGTTCTTGTATTCATTATACAAGTCCTTATTTTATGCCAATAGGAACAGGGTCACCTCGGTTTGAGAGATTGGTAAGCCTATATATGACTTCGCCGAAAATTTCTACTGGTATGTCGAAGTAGAATCTACCATTTTGATACCGACTGATGATAACTTTTACAGCTGTTTCTTTTGTTCCTCCAAAACTTGCCATGAACGGTGTGTTCATGTAACTCATAATGGTACTGTGGCTTATCTTCTCTGCTTCATGTGTCATTTTCTTGTCCACATAGGCCCATTCTTTGATTTCTACCCAGGTTTTTTTCCCATGAAGTTTCCTGTACCTTGGAATTTTGGATGTTTTTAAATCTTCTCATGAGTGGGGTTTTTGAGGATTGTAGTTCTTTTGTTTTTTCCAGCTCTGGTTTGCTTCGGGGCCATTTTTTCAGTCTCTTGGTCGGTTTTTCTTACAGGGTTTCTTCTCTCAAATTTCTCAATACTTGGTTGCTCTATTTCTTCAGAATACGGTAAATGATCTTTTTCTAGTGTGGTATTTATAGGTGGAGTGGGTGACGATTCTGACAATGGATATATTAATGGCAAAAATGATGGTCCAGGATGGTCTATCAAGTTTACATTAAATGCGTTTTGATTTTGCCGCTCCTTCTGACCGTAGTCATGAATGCGTTATTTGACCTTTGGAGTCATCGGTCAATGTCGATCATGCTGGTCATCGATGGCGGTATGTTGATGGGGGGGTTGTCGGTTGTCGAAGTGCTATCTATTATATCTTTTTCCTATCATTTTGGCTTATGGGTGTTGGTTTTGTTTGTTGTTTTGGGTATTTTTAGGTTTTTATAGGTTTTTCTAACAGTTATGATCATTATATATATATATCTTTTTTTTCTTTTTTTTCTTTTTTTTGAACTTGCTTAATTTTTGTACCGTTTTAGTCGGGCACCATTAACAAGTTTTCGAAATATTATGCCTTGTAATGTCCTCAGTCGGATTGATCCATTAGCATGAATTCCTTCAACAATGAAAGGTCCCATCCATTCTATGTGTAACTTTTTGGGTTTTTTTTTCACTCGACTATTGTATAGTAGGGCGAGGTCCCCTATCGACAGATTTTTGTTTTTGATATTGAGATCATGCCAAGCCTTCTGTTGTTGTTTTTGAATTTCTTGACGTTGTAAATCAAGTAGTCGGTGTTCTTCTAGTTTGCTTAGTTGCATTAGTCGGTCCTTCCTGCCTTCTTCAACATCGACATGTAAGATATCTGCTATGATAGGTGTTTGATGTCAGAAATGTAGTGGAACGACTATTTCTTGGCCCTAGACTAGTCAAAATGGTGTTTGGTCGGTCGACCATTTGTATGCTGTCCTGTAGGCCCATAATATTGCAGGTATTTTCTCGTCCCATCATCTTTGTTGGTGTTGCATATTTTTGTTAAACCCCTCGTTAATTTTTTGTTGAATGTCTCTATTACTCCATTCGACTAAGGGTGATAAGTTGTACTGTGTCAATGGTACATTTTGAACTGGTATGCCAGTGCTTTGATGGTTTTGTTAATGAAGTGTGATCCTTGGTCACTGATTAAGGTTAGTGGGCATCCAAATCTAGTAATTATGTTTTCATAGATAAATTTAGCAACTACCTCACTGGAACATATTTTGACAGGTTCTGCCTCCACCCATTTGGTTACATATTCTACTGCAGTTATTATATATCTCACACATTTTCTTTTTGTTGGTATTGGGAATGGTCCTATGAAGTTGATGGCCTAAATTTCAAATGTCAAACTTGGGTTTACTCATATCAAGGGAATTTCTGTACTAGGTAGAGATTGACCCAAACGTTAGCATTGATCGCATTAGCTAACAAACTTTTTGCAATCCTTGTACAATGTCGGCCACCATAGCACCGACTGTTGGATTTTATTGGCAGTTGTATCTGCTTGAAAATGTCCTCCCGCCAGTCCATAGTGTTCTTAGTGCATGATATTATCTCTTTAGTGTTCTAACACACATCGTCGAAGGATGTAGTCCAAGCCCATTTTATATAAAAATCCATTTATGAGGCTGTATGGTACAGCCTTCATATCTGAAATTTGTTTATTTTTCATGCTCATGCCCTCTTGTGCTTGACCATTTTCTAAGAATTGAGTTATTTCCTCCAATTCTGCTAGGACAGCTTCTATTCGAAATAAATGTGCATCTGGTAGGTCATCTTTGACTCCTATCGGGTCCTCTCCCATGTCGTTTCTCAACAAGTGGTCGGGCCCGACATTTAATTTTCCTAGTCTAACAATGACTTCAAATTCAAATTTTTGGAATAGTAGTAGCCATTGACAAATCCTCCCATGGTGTGAAAGTTTGTTTACGAGGTATTTCGATGCTTGGTGGTCAGTATAGAAGATAAAAGGGTTGGCTAGTAGGTAATGTCAGTACTTTTGTAGTGCAAAGACCATTCCTAATGCTTCCCTCTCTGTTGTTGAATAGTTTCTTTCTGCCTTGTTTAGTTTTCTGCTTCTATGCACTATAGGGTAATCCATTCCATCATCCCCTGGTTGTGTTAAGATTGTGCCTATTTTCTAGGCTTGATGCGTCGATATGTATGTGAAATTTGATCGACTAATTCAAGAATCTAAGGATAGGTCCCTCGACTAGTTTCCTTTTTAATGTGTCAAATGATATGTTACATTCATTTGTCCAGTCGAACTCCTGATCTTCTCTTAATAGTTCTTCCAGTGGATTGGTCATATCTGAGTAGTATCCAATAAATTTCCTGTAATATCTCATGTGTCCCGGCAATACCCTGACCTATTTTGGGTTTACTGGAGGTTTCAATTCAATGATAATTTTTATCTTTGCAAAGTCAACCTTGATTCCTTCTTTGCATACAATGTGCCCTAGTAGTATCCCTATAGGGGTTAGGAAGATACATTTTCTTATGTTGAGAGATAACCGAATTTGTCTGCATCGTTCTACCATGAGCCTTACACATTTGTAGTGCTCTTTCAACATGGAGTAGATCATCCAATCATCGAAATATACTGCCATTATTTTTTAGATATATTCTTGAAATGTTTTGACAACAATTCTCGAAAATACTGCAGGTGCATTTTTTAGACCAAAAGGCATAAATTTGTAAGCGAATGAGCCAAATTCACATACGAATGTCATCTTTTTCTAGTCTTCTTTGGATATTGGTACTTGGTTATACCCTGAGAATCCATCTGTAAATGAGTAGCATTCATGTCATGTGAATTCATTTAATATTTCATCTGTGTATGGTGTTGGGAATGGGTCTGTTAGGGTGACATTGTTTAATTCTCTGAAATCAACACAGATCCTTAGCTTCGTCAGGTTGTGTTTCTTTGGTTGGATGACCATCGAGCTTTCCCATTCCGACTAGTCAATAGGGTAGATAATTTTTGTTGCGAGCATATTGTCAATCTCTTTCTTGGTTATCTCTTTGTATTTATGAGCTAATTTGTATGGCCTCTTTTTTACTGGTCGAGCATCAGGTTTGATGTCGATCTTCATTTCTCCCATTTCATGGACTAGCCCTTTGAGATATTTATAGTCTCTAGCAAATACATCCTGGAATTCTTTTAGTAGGTTTACTATTTCGGTCATTTGTTCTTCACTCCAGTAATCACCAATTTTTACCATTTTTTGTCGATCATCATTTGATATGTCAAACTCTTTAGTTTTAACTTTGGCATCCAACCATTCTAGTGCATTGGCTTCATTGATCGATTGAATCCCTTCTTTAAATTGTGAGAATGTAACATGGAAGTCTAATGCGGTCATTCAAACGGTCTCTTCTTTTTCAGTTGTGACGACTTTAAGTACTATGCGAATTGGTTTTGTTGTTTCTGAGTGATATGATTTCCATCGAAAGCTTTTCCCTTCCATATTTTGGTTTTCCATTTGGAGTCTTGTCAGCTATGGTATTATGTTGGTTTGTATCTTATTGCATGGTATTGTCGGTCGATCATGGTTTTGTATCAAACCGTTGTTCCTGGTTGGTTCTATAAATGCCTTTATTTGCTTTGTAGTTTTGACTAACTTTTCATTCTGCGGTATAAAACGGAATTCCTTAGTGAAGTTCTCTCTAATTTCATTCCATTGAAATGTTTCACCTCATGCTTCTTCCATTTTATACCATTTGTTTGGTAAGTTGGCTAGCATCGAGGGAAACAGGTGTGGCCATGTACGTTTGTCTTTATAACCAAGTCTTCTCCATTCCCTTTCGCATGTTTTTATGTGCTCCTCTAGGTCTTGTCCTTGGATAAACACAGGTATTTGCACCCATTTGGTTAGCTTATTTCCTCTGAATCTTTCTACGAAGTAATTTGAATTTGTTGTCCATGTCTGCAATCTTGATTGATGGGTATCCCACCATCGAGCAACTTGGCCTGTAAAGGTTTCTACCAGGATTTGTAGTCAGCCATGTTCACCTATGTTTTTAGATACTTGTTCTATATGCATAACTAGGGATTATCTTTCTTTATACCTTGGGATTTGTCTTATACTTATATTTGTTGGGTTTAAGGTAGGGTATTCCCTGGTTTTCTTTTCAAATATTTTTGGGATGATGGAGACTAAAAAACATTGTTGGACTGGTTTCTTCTGTACCACCTGAATGGTCCAACAACCTCTTGCTTGGGTCTCGTAGTTTTCGACTTCCCAATCATATAGTTCTACGTCTAAATTATATCCCATTGAGTCTTGGTTTACTAAGTGAAGCTCACCATAGGTGTTGGGTTCAGTGTAGTCTTCATTATTTTGAATTTGATATAATTGTCGAATGTCGACTTCTTCATCAATGGGCTTCGTCCAAGGTTCTCCTTGGGAGGGATGAATAGGGACTATGACTTTCTGTCCATTTCCTTTTAATTTTATTTCTTTGTCTAGAGATAATGATGCTTTCATTTTTCTTCCCCATGGTCGACCTATCAAGGCTGGAAAGGAGTTGGATCCTTCTTTAGGTTCAATAATTTCAAAGTCAAATTTAGTCGATATTCCTTTTATTGTTGTATCAACATTTTTCCAAACCTCGATGGGTTTGATCAGTCCTTGGTTAGATAACTTGAGGTATATTCCTTAATCATATAGTCGAGGTCTACCCAGCTATTCCCAAGTGTCATGAGTCATAATATTTACTTGTGAACTGAAGTCGAGTAACACTTGTCGAACATGGTATCCTTCAATTTCGAGATCGACAAGTGGGTCGGCATCGCTCATGTCTTTTTGGCTTAGACTACATATGTTTTTGGTTTGTTTTTCTCTATTATTATTATGCTCCATATTATACAATAAGTCAATGAATCGAGATACTGATTTATCATCCTATACTAAGCATTTTAATTCTTTAACCGTGTTTTGTCTACAATCATTAACTTCTTCCTGTCTAGCAAATTCTTTAAACATATTCATTGCGTCGTTATATAATTGTTTATTTTTATCCGAGTTAGGATAATTATTGTTTTCTTTGATTTTACTTATACGTGGATTATCATTTCCAATTTTCGTCCCTTGTGGGGTTACTATGTGCAGGTTCTTTGTATTGATTACATCATGTTTTTGAACACACGACAAAACATTAGTGTTTTTATTTTTGTTAATTTTGTCGAGCATGGTGGGACAATCCTCTAATGAGTGATCGCCCACACCAAATCTAGTACAAAACTTTAGATCGGTTCTATCCTTGTATGGACAGTCTGCATAGCGATGGCCTTCTTTGTAGCATGTAAATCACTGGATGGGTCATCGTGGTCGATTGTCATGATTTCCAGAAAATTGTCCTCGACCTCCATATCCTCCACGATAGTTTTCGAACTGGTGCTCATATCGACGGCCTTCATATGTTTGATTATTTGGCTTGTTTTGATCATTGCTTCTCTGGGTGTCATCATTATTCTATGCAACTGGGTTTGTTCGGTAGACTGCTTGGTATTTTTGTCGGTTCTTTAAATTTAGGTGGCAGTCCATCGTGGCATGACTTTTTAACTCACAGATTGCACACCAATATGCTTTTCCATTTTTCATGTTATATGGGCAATATTTCGTCATATGTTCTCCGTGTTCTTGGCAAATGTCACAGAAGCATTTTGTCTGAACAAACTGAACGTCCTGTCGACTTACGTCTTGTCGATAGTTATCTTTAGTGTGTCCAGTCGTTGAGAATTTTTTTCACCATACATCCTAATTCTTGAGGTTCAGCTCTTTCAATGATTTCTACATGATTTCTAGTTATTCTTCCAGTCTAGTATCAACGGGATATGTTGGGAAATCTTCGTCCATATCTACTTCCAGAGCTTTGGTAAGTGCGTCTTCATATGTTATAAATGTCTTTAATCTTATGTGCCATTGAATTTTTTGTGATAGACCTGCAAGAAACCACTGAACTAATATTTGTTCATCAATTACATAGTCTAGTTGGCTAAGGAGGTCCTTTCATCATTTTTCATATTCCCGGACAGACTCTGCTGGATTTTGAGATGTTGGTTTCATCTTTTTGGCTACTAGATGTTTTGCATATGGATTTTTAAAGAAAAACAAGAATTGTGCTTTAATGTCTGATTTGGATGCTTGGGGGGTTCTCTCGACATAGGTCATGTACCAATTTAGTGCTCTTTTCCTCAAGGCACCGGTGAACTGTGCCATATGTCGTTATTCGACCGTAACTTCATTTGCCTCCCATATTGACTCACAGACGAACCAATGTCCCTTAGGGTCTTCGTCACCCTCGTATAGAGGGGATATGTACTGATCTATGACCCATGTCGGTATCGTTGTCATTGTCTCCTTCAAGAGGTGGTGGTGGTGGGGGTGGTGGTGGGGGTAGTGGGATGTTTTGTTTGTCTTCCTGTGTAGAGTTGTTGTCGATTTAACTTTTGTTCTCATCGGTCATTTTATTTGTCGTTTCTTCTTCGACAAGCAGTCGGTTCAGGTCAACTTCTCCTGTCGATGTCCAACTGCATTGATTTGTCTACAGGTCCGACTGTTCCATATTTTACAAAGCTGTGTTTGGCAGGGGGGGTGCTCCTTCATGTGTTATATGAATCAAGTGGATACTTCAATTGGAAGGGTACGCCTGAAGTGTTACCCAATTTCCTTCCTCCGGTCGAAGGATCACTAGATGATTATCATAGTTTACCTCATCGTCTAGTCAGCTCCATATACCAAACTCACCAGATCTTAGTCATAGGTATTCCTCAACAATGGCCTGTATCCTGGTACTTGGATTCATTGGAGACAGAGATCTTACCTCCTGTGGAATTTCTAGTTGGAGAGCTTCTCACTGCTCTATCCACAAGTCTTCTTCCATGGGTGATGTTTCTTCATCTACATATTCTTTCTGTCGGTCATGACCCAACTTTGGTGGATTTCTTTCTTGGTCTGTCACCCTAGCAGTCATCCCTCTTTGCAGAGTTATAGCCTGTTCTCTTATTTATTCCCTTCTTTTTAGACTCTTCTCTCTTTCTACTCTCTATAAATCCATCGTACCTTTGTGTGTCATTGTTCGTTCGATTTCCTTTTTAGGTTGAATTTTCATTGCTGGTGATGGTATTTTCTTCAGTTGACTAAAATCCTTTTTACTTTACCCTGACATATGCCCAGTTACCCCCCCATATCCTACTCGACGCTTTAGAAATCTCGGATAATTCTATTTATTTGATTAGGAAGTACTCCCACTCTCTTTCGGCAATGAATTTTTCCCACCTCTTTTGTTTCTCTGCCCAGTTAGAATTTGGTGACAGTTCATGTAGTGACGGATGAGGTTCTACGATATGGACCACTCCCTTTTATATTAGGAATTTGAACAAAAGGGTCAGTAAGGAGCAAAGGAACTGCTCGGTGAGGTTTGTATAAAACCTTTTTTGAATTCTTTCTACCGAAGTTCTTTCTTCCATGTCTTGTTTCTCACAGAATTCGTCTGTGATGTTTTCAAGCCACTCTGACAAGTTTTTCAATCCCCCTCGGATCAGTTTCTCTAGTAGCTCTTGGTCCTTAGTTGCTTCCAGTTTTTTCATCCAGATTTTTTTTCAAAAGTTGAGGTACCTATTCTACAAAATTCTCATGTGTTTCAGTGAAGAATTTCTCCTTTTCCTGAGCAATGGTCAATCTATTTCTCCTTGCGTATTTTTGCAAATAATTTTCTATATTACGCTCCCATCAGTTCTTAATATCCTGTTCTGATATCATCTACTTATGGTCATTACATTTGTATATGTCCTACCAGCAACGGAACCAATGTTGTAATCTCACAGATCAAAGAGGGTTACCAATAATACACATAGAATCATATAGACATAACAAACACAAGAGACAAGAATGTAGATAAGGAAGTAACAGATTATATTATAACGTGATGGTCCATACATACACAAAACTGAACCAAGTTCTCATCTTGCTCAACAGCCTAATATATATGATTACAAATAGTTACAAATAACTATCTGTCAATTCGATCAATCAACATGACTTTATGCGGCCGACCTAATCTCTAATTAGTCGGCTCACTGACTAGCTCCTCCAACAGCAGTCATCTTTCTGGGATGGCTACAGCCCAAAAAATCCTCCGCGCTTGGTATTTTTGGCCCTTGATATTCAAATATTGTCATCAGCAAATTAAGAAATTCACACCCTGCCAGCACTTTTATCCCAAAAATCACACCCACCCTACTCCTTTATACCCTGTCATTGCAGTTGGCCCTTTTTCCATATGGGGTATTGATTTTATGCATTGTAATCCTACCTCAACCCGGGGGCATGGTTACATCATCGTAGTCGTCGATTATTTCACAAAATGGGCTGAGGAAATGCCTACATATGCAGAGGATGGTAATACCTCCACCCTCTTTTGATTTAATCACGTGATAGCTAGGTTTGGAGTCCTACAAGCTATAGTCACTAACCACAGATATCATTTCTGAAATCAAATGATGGCTGAGCTTAGTGCTAAGCTAGGTTTTTTCCATGAAAAATCAACTCCATATTACCAGTAGGCTAATGGTCAAGTTGAGGCCATTAACAAAGTTTTAAAAACAATGTTGCATAGTATGGTTGGAGATCACAAATCAAACTGGCACTTAACTCTCTTTTCTACACTTTGGGCTTACAGAACTTCAATAAAAATGGCAATTGGTTTCACGCCTTTTCAGCTAGTCTATGGACTGGAATCCGTCCTTCCTATTGAGTGTCAAATTCCTCACTCAAAATCATAGTATAACTTCTCCCACAAACTTCCGCTGAGGAAGAAATATTTATGTACTTGACTAACCTTAACGAAACTAGAAGAGATGATTCCTTAGCTAACGAGGCACACAAGAAACGCGTCAAGGAGTAATATGAAAATTATGTTCAACCTTGTGTCTTTAATGAAGGTTACCTAGTCCTAACTTATGATTAGAGACACGATAAACTAGGGAAGGGAAAGTTTAAATCCATGTGGTACGGTCCCTTTATTGTTAGTAAGGTCTCAGAGAAAGGGGCTTATGAGCTCGTATATTATGAAAGGATACCCTTCCCGAAACCTCGTAATGGGTTGTACCTGAAGAGGTACTGTACCTAATATATTTATGTATGGTACCTTGTATATATGTGTATTTTATTTCAGTGTGTTTTGTTATGTTCAATATGGTTTTGAGTTAATGTCCATAATGCTTATACCATGTTTTGGTTATGTAGATTCAATGGCTTTTTATGGTTTCGTTGATGGTGCATGTAGTCATACCTTGAACCTTGCTTCAGCAGCTTGGGTGTTGTATTCCCCAACTCAGGATTTAGTTAGTTCAAGAGCGGTTTGTATCAGTCTGGCTACCAAAAACATTGTCAAGTATCAAGCAGCGATAGGTTTACTCACCAAGGCTGCATATCAAGACATTCATGATTCGGTAGTATTTATGGACTCTCAATTAGTGTTTTGTCACTTAAATCATGTTTACACTATCAGGAACCCTACACTTCTACGCCTCTTCCAAAGGGTGCATCTATTATAAATTTCATTTGATTTCATTACTTATAGGCATATCCCTAGGTCTGATAATGTGATTGCTAATTCATTGGCAAATTTCATCCTAGACTGGCATATTGCCCATTCATAGCCAGTTAAAATAAACATGGCCAATCATAAAGTAAAATAAATAGTAAAAGACATGTAAAGCTCATGTAAATAAAATCATCAATTTGAAACCACATGTAAACTCTCGAATCAAGTCTGTATATGTGTGTGTGTGTGTGTGTGTGTGTATAAAAAGTGTTTTTACAAAAAATATGGTCACGAGACCTCATCTAAAGCACTCTAGCTTTCAGGAATACAAAATGATACAAAATTCCTAAAGATAGCTAATCTTTCAGGGATACATCATGTATATCACTCTAGTGTTTCCCGTGGTAGCACATAATGGGCCTTGCCACCTTGCGTAGAAAGCAACTAAAGTGGCCCGATACTCCCGTGGTATGTCTCTAGAACCTACTATGGAGGTCATCAATAGTAGAATCCAAGATATTTAGAGTCAGTCAAATCCAAGTTATCCTCAAGCTTTGTGAGCTCATCATCACCTCTGTGAACAAAGCGATCTCTCGCTCGCCTATCCATTGGGGAGGATCCCCTAGGCCGTGCATCACCAGCATTTGCATGTAAAAATTCAAGTCTTGTTATCATATATAAAAATCATAAAACATGAAAAACATCAAAACATAATCAACATCTTAGGTTTTGCTTCTTACCGATGTCACCCCAGTGTGCACCATGTGGTAGTGGTAGGTCAGGATCTCCTATGAATTCAGTTCCTGCATATGCATAATCCCCAATCATGAGGATCTGATTACTCAGCCATCGAAAAAATGCAGCCTCGAACTTCACCTTGGCTACACCACCTCCTGTGCATGCCATGATATCTACCCACCACTACATATGGGAATCCCTAGCTCTCGGCTATGTGAACACCACCTAGGGCATCATGAGGGGTACCCTCTTAAACAAAAAGCAAGCTAACATGGTCCCGTATCCGAACTGTTTCAAATTTCCTTGATGACATTTCGTCAGTTGATCCTTGAATACGGGTAATAGTGCCTCGGCCCAGTTATAGACAGTAGGTTCCATGGCTTCTAGGGCATACATCATATGTGTCTGGGATGCCTCATGGGGCCCTTGGCTCCCTTCCACCCTCTACATAGTAAATAAAATTTCCTGTAATAGAAGATCCATCACATGCTTGATAGGAATATTCTTACTTGAAATTTTTGTACCTGGGAGACAATGGTGATCTATGAGCTCCTATGTAGTGATGTCCCCACCTTGGGAACCAATCAGATAAATATGATCCCCTAATCTAGACAACCCTATCATAAAGTATATGTCTTCTACCTCCACAGTCACAATATAAGGTCCTACCTAAAAATATTTTTGCTCGATATTCCACATCTGTAGAATATATTCCAGTAGGCGGGCATGTGAAACCATACTAGGGGTATGGAAGAACTTTAGGAGGCCACAACCTCGTAGGGCAGCCACACAACCCGCATTTCTTGTGGCACGAGCATCATCATCATCATGTTGTATTTCCTTCTAGACTACCATTTTTTACCAAATAAACTTGCCAAAAACCATCAATGAGCTAATTAGAAACACATTTTATGATTAAAAATGTTCAGAATCTCTTTATATGGCTAGGGCAAGTAGTTTTGGAGCTCACGGTCGGCACCGCCTCTGCCCAGTTAAGACGGATTTGTGCCACCGCCTGAGTTTAACTGGAAAACCATGTTTTTCATCGAGCACCACCTTTACCGTAAATGCCAAGCGTAGTGCCCACCTTTGATCTTTTACGTCTACCCATTGAACTCAAAAACTCACCAAAATCAAAAATTGGAAACCATGACAATTAAGGGAAGGGTTCAATCTTTTACTTGGACCTGACGATGCAAAAAACGGACGATGGATGACTCCGCAATATCCGGTTGAAATTTGCACTACAAATCTCCCAAAATGTTCTCCAAGGTATGGTAAATGGTAAAATGACTTGTTTTTTACTATTTACTCAGCTTTTATAATATATTTTTAGGGTTTTTTGTATTATTTTAATGTTTTAAAATCATTTTGTCAAAAAATACCCTTTTACATAGTTTATAAAAGTCATTTAAAAAATATTTTGGGAACACTAATAGCCTTTTAGAATTTTGCAGGGATGAAAAATAAACAGTTTGTCTATGGGGAAGTATGTTTTTTGAATTTTTCGTCCTTCTGAAAATGGAAAAGGTCCTTGATAATTTGTTTCAACACTTTGGTCATGCTCCCAAACCCAACATCAAAGTTTCGAGTCTTTTTTTTATTCTTTTCAAGCTCATAAAACCTATTCATTGCGTAAAAGAAACCTATTGGAGTCTCCTTTAAACTCTTTTTGGGATTCTTAAATATGAAAATATTGTTGAGTACTTGTCTTCTTCATGCTCTAAAAGTATTTGAAGAGTCGTATTTTTGACGGTAGTTTATCTCTTTTTCGGTTCGAATCGACTATTTACGACAAGGGACACTTTTTGGAGTCTTCTTTTGTCTTCATTCAAACTCTCTAAACGTGAAGGATACCAAGTTAACTTTCATTGGACTCGTTAATATAAACATTAGGAGACCTTCTTTTGGGAACAAACCCCTCCTTTCTCAGGTTCGTAAAATGTATGAGAATGGACTTGTCTTCGGACAGGTTACAACAAGTGTTTGTTACCCTTTGGACTCATAAAAACCAAAAGAGACACTCATCAAACATGATGGGGAAATTAATGGAAGGGACTCAATTCATTTTTCAAATAAAACGGTAGTTTGTCATCACCTTTGAACATGGAACTTGTCTACATTTCATTCAGTCAATTGCATAAATCGGCTTGTCTCTAAGTCAATCCACTTTCATGAGTCATGTCACTTGTTTGAGTCTTTCAAAAGAATGCATTGTCCATTGTTGCATCGTGTTCCACCTCATTGAGTCAATGCTACCAAGTCTTTTGTTGTGGCACCCTATGTTCAAAGGGAAGTTGAAATTTTACCTCTACAATCAAAACAGCCTTTGTGTCAGTACTTTTTGAGTCAGTCCTATGGTTACATTATCTACAACATTCCAGAACTTTGTTCCAATTTTTGTGTCGTCGATATGGGATTCATCATGGCCCTCCTTCGATGAGACTATTCATGTTGACGTCAACTCATTATCCAAGAATTAGTCTTAGAAACAAGTTTAGTACCTTGATAGCTGTATGCCTCAATGACAGATTCTCTTGCTCTCAACATAGGTTCGCATCATCGACCTTTGATCAATAGATTCAACTAAGTGTTCGACATCAAATCATCTATTCACACTCAGTAGATTGTACTAGGGAATCATTGACATCAATGGTGATCTCCCTTGCACTTGTTAACGGTTCACATCATTAGTCGGTAATCAAGTGGTTTCTACCATGTTCGACTTCATATCATTGTAATCACATGGATAGAATCATACTTTGTGGAAGACGAGACAAAGACCCTGTGAATCTGTTAGAGCACTCATATCTTTCTCCCCAGGTTGCGATGGAGTATATTTTATGAAGTACCAGCATGGATACACATTTGTATGGTCGTGGTTCTGCTCAAATTTGTGTTCATTTGACATAGACCTATGATGTATTTCTTGTAGCTATGTCCCAAGTTTGAGTCCTCTACCACATGGATCTACGCTATATTCTAGTAGCCATGGTTGTTAATCTCTCTCATGGATCTGATTTGTATTGGTATGCATTCATGATGAGGACACATTTGTTCATGAGTCAAAAGTATTGATGTATTGCAAATTCCTGGTTGTTGATCTCCGATCAAGCTGATTCTTGCCTCGTAGTGATAACTTTCTCTTTCAAAGCGCTCTCCTATCATATCCCTCTAGACTCATGCTTTGGAAGGGAATTTTGTTATACATAAATCTCATCATCATCATGTGATGAGGCCCTAAACACGATATTTTCCCTGAATCCCAAATATTGAAGTGAAAATCCTGGCCCAGATAGCAATTCTGCATATCAAAATCCAACATCGCTCCTACCTTTTAGTCAATGAGCATTACCCTCTTCAGGATGCCTTTAATATTTTGGCAGTAGGTGGTGGCACCACCTTTACCTCTTGTACAAGGCGTGGTTATGCCCTATCACCATGCTGTCATAGTGGGGAAGAAGCGGTGCCCTTGGTAAAAAGTGAAAAAATAGAGGTTGTCATGAAGCTTCTCAAAGGAAGGCTTTGTGGCTCCCTTATCTCTACATCTGAGGACCACCTGGGCTCGAGATCCATCCTTTTGGGATCTCTGATCTGCCTCACCCACCATTTACTCAACCATCCCTATTCTCCCAAGGCCTATAAAAGAAGGCTCATATCCATGGTTGAGAGAGAGCAAAGGTATTGTAACACCTCGGTTTTGACCCCGTTTGCATTAAAAATGTATAGGATGTATATATTGTAATTAATCATGGTGTGGAGCTAAAGGAAAAATCTCCACCATTGATTTAGCGTTTTTATGTTTTGGTGCTTAAAATTGTTGTCGATGGTATTTCATGCTTGCCAGCACATTATAATTTTGCCATAATGTAAATATGCAATTTAATTAAAAACCCACAACCAGCTATGCCAATGCAACAAATAATGAGATGGGGGCATGATTTCCTAAGGATAAGGGGGGGGAATATTCAAACCTTTGGGGCCAATGGGGAAAATCCAAATGTCAAGGGGAGAACCCATCAAATAGTCCACTACCTTTCTTGTCTCATTCACCCAATCATTTATTACTCCCAGAAATTGGTTGAAGTAGTTATTGCATGGGAATGGGAAGAGTATAGGAAAAGAAATTCGAACTTTGGGAAAACCCATTTTTGGGGGAAAATGTTTTTGACTTTTGGGGCAAGTTAACACCCAAACTACATGCCCATTTGGCCACACACCCACGTTCTTCATATTCTCATGCAGTGGAAGCCTGGGAGTTGTTTTACCTTCATGATTTTTCCTGCTGTGTATTCGCATTCACAATTTTCGATCTCCTGGGCGTTTTCCTCATCATCATTCATCTACGTTGGGGCTCTCTCAAGCGGCTAGGATTTTCATGTGTGTTGAATTCACATTTTTCAGTTTATTGTGTGTGTTTTCTCTCATGTGAGAAGTCATTTCTTCATTTTGCTTAGGCTAGGAATTCATTTTTGTGATGATCTGTGGTTGGGTCACTTCCCCAACGATTTTTTGTTGCATTTCCCCACTTCTTTCCAAGTTTAAAATCATTTTTCTATGGCCCAATGATTTGGAGGAGAGACCGTGTTCTCCTGGGTGTTGTTGAGTTTTTTTTGGCCACGTTAGGGCCAAAACGGCCCTGGGATATGAATTTTTGTTAGGGGGTTGTTTTCACCCACCTTGGAAATTCATTTTGTTGCCAAACTATTTTCCTCAACCCAGAAATTGTGTATATTGTTGTGTATGCATTTGTGTTTTGGTTTGTATTGAATTGGGAGTGGAAATGGGGCCTGACTAGCTTGATAAACCTAGTGTGTGAAGGAACCTCATAGACATATATAAGGGGTTGGATTTCTTCTTCGCACACCCTGAATAGCACTAGAAGGGAAGGCATAGCCCAAGGGACTGTGTAGTAGACAAGGGGATGCTTCCTTTTGTTGGGTGGGTAGATGTTTAGAAGCTAGGCTAGATTTGGTGTAGGTGTCCATAGTGTTTTTGAGGAGCTCACTAGCTTAGCAGACAGCCTATCCATCTCTTTGCATCCTAATAAACCCAACTGTGTTGGCTTGGCTGAATTTTTTGGTATCCTTGGCTATGTGTGAGCTTGCTAGTGTTCCTTATTCCTTGTGGAAATCATTCCTGTTGAGTCATTAGAGGAATTTTGGGGTCTAAAATGGGCCTCCTAAGGAAAATAATAAAATAATAGTTAAAATAATAAAATAATAGTTAAAATAATAAAATAATATTGATTAATTTTGGAGGAAGAAAGAAAAAAACTACTTTTTGTGTTCGTATTTTCGACATATCTCCCTGTGTTTTTACTCAAATTTCAATCAGGAGAGCTCGTTGGATGTGGAATTTGATTCCGCATCCAATGAGTA